>SRPV01000522.1:0-17817 GCA_018360135.1 Claviceps sorghi | reverse complement strand
GAGAAATCCTCGTTTCTCTCCAGCCACGGGATATTGCACCCGCAGATCCGTCATCAAGGTGGCTTTGATGCCTTGGAAGCCTGCCTCCGCCCCGCCTCGGCCGACGTAAAGGGCTCCGTCAGCTCGTGTGCCGTGAAGACGTCGCTGCCGAAGCCGACGACGCCCACCTGCCCGGCCTCGAGCATCGTCAGCGACCGCGACACCATGACGAGCGATTCCATGGCGAGCCGCCCCGACGACGACTCGCCCATGCTCTTGCTGTCGTCCACGCACAGCAGGATCTGGTACCGTCGCTTGGTCGGCACGGCGCGCCGCATCCAGATCTTGTCGCGCTTGTAGCTCGACGCAATGTACGGGATGATGCGCTTGATGTTGAGCCGCTTGCCCGTCCGGAACGCCCCCGACAGCTTGGTCGACTGCGACGGCGTGAGGATGAGCCGCAGCTGCGCCGTCAGCGAGACCGAAAGCGCCTGCGACTTGGCCTGGAACTCGCTCCACTGCCCGAGGCACTCGACGTAGTTGCGATGGTGCCCGTCGTCGTCGGCAATGTGTGTCGTCGACAGCTGTTCCGACGCCGCCTCGACCGGCCCGTCATCCGGAGTCTTCTCCCTCTCCTCCGTGACCCCCGTCTCTGGCTCCGACGGCGTGCCGTCATCATTGTTGTAGTTGCCTTGCCGTGTCTGCACGCCCGTCCTGCCCTTTTCTTCCGCCTCCTTGCCGCTCGTTTCCGGTGGTGCCTCTGCCGCACCCGCCTCCTCAACCTCCATCTTGTCCTCTTCGCCACCATCTTGCTCCATGGCATGGCTCTTGTCCCTCTCTTCTGTCTGCTCCCCTTCCTCGTCATCCACGGCCATGGATTCATCAATCGGCTGCACCTCGTCCTCGTCTGCTTTACCCATGGCCTGCGTGTCCGCCGCCGCCTCGTCATGTTGTAGGTGCTGGTATTCGCGGCGTCCCTGCTGCTCGGCCGTGTCGTCGGCGTCTTTGTCCCGCTCCTGCGCTTCCTGCGCAGACGGGTCGTCCTGCTTTTTCGCGTCCTGGATGGCCGTATTCTGGCGATGCCACTTCTCCAACGCGTCGCCCAGCTTCCGGAACGGATCACTGCTGGCCGACTCCTCGGCGTCGTCCTCCTGCTGAGACTTGTCCACCGTCTCATTTGAGCGAGACGCGGCGCCCTTGCTGCCCGCACTTGTGTCCTGGTCCGCCGCTCCGTCGCCCATCTCGCCCTGGTCTTGCTGTGCTGCCTGAGCCTGGAACTTTTCATCAACATCCATCGTCTGCTGATTTTGATCAAGACCGGAGCTCTTGACGTCGCTCGGCGCCGCATTGTCCACATCGGCATTCGCATCGTCGTCGTGTTGTGGTTGTGGCTGTGGTTGTGGCTCATCGCCTTCATCATCTCGCTCCGCCTCGTCTTCGTCAACCTCGGATTCCACGTCTTCGTTAACCTCATCCGCGCCATTTGCCACCTCTTCCTCATCGATTTCGTCTTCGCTCATCTCCTCGTCATTTCCACCTTCCTCTTGCAATTGCTGGGATGCAGCAGCATTTTCCATTTCCTCGTCCTCCTTCTCTTCATCCTTGCCGGTTGACTCCTGCTCTTCAGGCTCATTGCCTGCGTCCTCAAGATCTGATAAATCATCTAGTTCGTCCTCGCCGCCGTCATCACTCTCGGAGAGGCCTTCCTTGTCGTCCAGATCCAATTCCATATCTTCCGGGAGGTCCAGCGTCTCCTGTTGCTCGACGTTTTGATCTTGTCGATTGAGTTCCTCCTGAGCATGAACATCATCTTCCTCCTGTTCCTCCTCCTCCTCCCCCTGCCGCTGTTCGTCGTCTTTGTTCTCTTCGGCCTCCGGCTGAGGTTTTGCCTCCTTTTTCTTCTTGGTATCCTCTTCTGCAGCCATTTGCTCATCATCATCATCTTGCTGCTGCCCTTGTGCCTCATTTCCTTGCTGGTCCTTCTCCGCCTGCTCTTCGTCGTTGCCGTCCCACATCTTCTCATCCACAGCAGTAGGGTCAAGATCATCAACATCGCCGGCTTCTTCGTCCATGTCATTTTCCTCCTCCTCCTCCTCCTCCTCATCGCCCTTTTGCGACCGCTCGTCTTCCTCATCTTCCGCGGCTGCACTGCCCGTCTCGCCTTCCAGGTCCTCATCGGCCATGTCCACTGCGTCCTTCTCATCTTCAATGCGCTCGTTCTTCTCCTTGTTCGCTTCTTGTGCCAGTTCGGTGAGATCCTCATCAGCCTGGATGTCTTTGCTGATATCCTCCGCGCCTTCGCCCTCACCCAGCCCAGTGCCGGCTTCCAGCTGACCGGCATCGCCTCCTGATGTTTCGTCCGACTTTTCCTGAGGAGTGCAGAAGCCTTGAGAGGCAATTTGATTGAAGGACTTGGTCAAATTGTAAGCCATGTGCGCGCTTGCGCGGTGCAGTTCCTGCCCTTGCTCGACACTCCGCGAGCACAGTGAAGCGAATTGGTCCAAAATTGGCGTCGCAAGACCAACGACACAGACTGCCGCCTCGCTCGTCAGAGCATCGTCGTTCAGCCGAACTTGCTGCATGAGTTCAATGCATGTACGAATTGCGCGTTCCACACTGTCCATTCGAAGATGTTGGATCATGGCGAAGAAAGCCTCGTTGTGTCTGGTCAGCCACCCAGCTTCGCCCTGATCTCTAGGAATAGCGGCGCCCTTCTTCTTGGCCCCCTCAATGGCAACAAGAACTGTGTCCGCAAGCGTCGACACGGAATCAGCAAATTCGACAAGCTCGGTATCCTGTCGAGGATTATCGACATTGATGACCTGGGGATGAGTCCACGTTGCAAGGCGCTGAACGATGAATGCTAGATCAGGACGGGACATTGCCAGAGACTCAAGGGTCTCGTTCAGCTCGTTTAGATCACTCAAGATTTCTTGCTCCAACTTGTCGTGAGAAGCCGAAGTGAAATGAGCCGGTAGACTCAGCAGGCCGCGTGCGGCAGCAGACCGTGTGCTCATCCGCGTCGCCCACCTTTGTAGATTTTGTATCGCAGCCTGATTATCAACCTGGCCTACTTTTCCGTGTATTTCAACGAGCCGAACAGCAAAGTCAATGCCGTGAATAAGCCATGGTAAGAGACGGGGCCAAGTCGTCTCATGTGTTTTGACAACCAGTGCCCCGTTTCTGGAAACGTCACCGAGGTTCTTGAACTGGAGGATTGTCCGCTGCAAGCTATCGCGTAGCCTGCCGACGATTCCAAGGTTCCGGCGCTGAGACAGGACAAAATTGATCAGACCCTCAACAAAGCCCACGCTTCTGATCACTTCGGCACTCGACAAGTCTTCAGAATGTTCTCGAGAAGCTTCTCGGGCCCGTGGCGCAAGATCCAGCGTCTTATGCAAAAAGTACTCGGCCTCCTTAGCTGCTCCATTCATCTCAGCCGACGGGTGGACGGTCGCCAAGTTTGATAACACGACGGCAAGCGAGCTTTGCTCCCCTAGTTTGTCTTGGGACAAATTGTGCTGCAGCCCCATGGTCCGCAGATCCCGCAATGTGTCGGCAAAAAGCTTGCGCTTTCTGGTCTTGAGATGCTTGACCTGATCCTTGTTTTCGTCATTGAGCACTGCAGGTGTCTCCTTGCGCAGTTCAGCCATTGCCGCGTTGAGCTCAGCGACGAACTCGAGAACCAGGTTTGACACATTGCTCGAGACCTCGGGACCGTAGCAAATTCTCCTCATGACTGAAACCGTCTTAGGTAAGTTGGCCAGTCTCCTGTGACATTTGAGCCATCCAGGCAGTGATTTCTCCAGCAAGTCAGATTCGACGACCGTCACTTCGGTCGCATTTACATCGGGCCTGGCCGCGGTGCTAGCGTTTACGATAATCTCCTCGTCAGGGAGCCCCTGTGCAATGTGTGTTCTCATTTCTTGGCCCAGCACGCCTCGGAACTTGCGAATCAGCCTGAATAGCTTTTGGTGAGATTTTCGAGCGCTTTCTCGAAGAGCATTGATATTTGTATCTTTCCAGCTTGCCATGAGGAGCACATCCTTCATCTTCTTGTCAATGGGCACACGACCCTTCTGGATGGCTTCGTCAGCCGTCTTTTCAAACCGCGCGTAGTACTGAACAAAGTTTCCAATGGCAACGCAGATGATGTCCAAGGAAGAATGTTCCTGGGCCAGCATCTGGAGATGACTCAGCAGTTGACGCAGCAAAGCAACCCGGGTTTTGAATTGACCTATGATAGAGCTGGAGAAGTAAAGTTCCAGATTCTCAATCAAAGAAGTCGAGTATTTTTGCAGGTCGGAGCGTGATTCAACCATTGTCAACGGCACTGCGATAATCACTTGATAAGCCACAAACCACCAAGAGTACGCGTCATCTTGACACTTCTTTTGCTCCATATCGAATAGATTGGCCCACGTGGACAGTTCAAGGCGGCGCCATCTGATGACAGTGTCGGTGAGAAGATTATGGAGGGACAAAACCGTATAAATCTTGCTAGCCCAGCCGCCGAATTGCCATTCGTACACGTGAGCGTGAAGCTGTTCAACCTTTGGCAGCAGTTTAGCCAGAGGTTCTCCGTGAACCTGTTCGGTAAGCTTGTCGCACGATTGAATCACATCCGACAGTGTTTGCATATGTCCAATCTCATCGACCAGCTGTAACTCGCGGAAGCGAGCTTTGATTCTGTGGGCAAGTGAAACCAGCTGCCTCGCTTCGATCAGGTTGGCGTCCGTGTAGAAATTGTACTTCTTGTTGTCCTTCTCGGTGTTGTTGTTGTTGTTGTTGAAGACCAAGGATTGCAAGTCTTCCGCCTTCTCTCCCAATAGTAGAAGTGTACTCGTCAGCAACTTGGAGTTGACGCCGTGGTCGATGTTCTCTGAACTCTTCATTTCATTGACGATGCGTCTTGCCACGGCCATGCAGGACTCATGCAAAGCCGTCGTGGGCTTTTGTCGATCGAAGAAGATTTTGCGATGAGCTTCTGCCACTTTCAAGGAAGTGGTTCGAACGTGATCGGAAGTCTTGTCAGCCCGAACAGTCGCCGCACCACCACCATCACCCGCATCATCGTCATCGCCATCAAATGTAGGAAACAACTCATTGAATTCCGCGGCATCGATTTCCTCCTCGTCCTCTAAAGTGCCACGGAATCTGTAAAGACTGGTATTGGCAGCTTCAGCCTTCCTGTCCGCGTCCAGTTTCTTGTTCCAATCTTCGTAGAAGCTGTGAAAGCATTTGAAGACAGCCTCTCGATTGGTATAAGAAAGTTCTGCTAGGCCATCGATTGCCACATTGGTACTTACCAGGCTGAGGAATTCAAAGCTTTCGTTCTCAACCTTATTGATCCGGGAATCCTCCTGAACCGGGGAGCCCAGAAATGGTGTCAAGTTCACAAGGTGGCCAGTCGTTGATTCCAGATTTTGAGCCCTGCTAGCATCACAAAGCGAGAGGCCAACCGAAAGACAACGCAGAATGTTGACGGCTGGCTGCGCCATGTCCTGGTATGCTTCGAACCGAGATGAGAGGCGGTCGATGAGTCGGGAGACGTTCTCTCGGACCAGTTTCAAGGCGTCCCTCTCGGAATTTTCCAAATCTGAGCCGGGGCCACCGATCATCGTTTGCAGCCCAGGATGAGTGATTGTCTTGAGAATGTTGGAAAATTCTGCGTGCAGTTGAGTGAGACCAGACCTTTCAGGTCGGAAAACAGGCCGGATTTCCTCTGGCGGTGCCCCGAGTTGATCAAGTTGACTCCGCAGAAGATCGATTCTGGCACTCGCAGACTGTCCAGTGAAGCTGGACTGAAAAGCCTTCAAAGCAAGCAGCTTGTCCTGTAGAGACTTCTCGAGTTGGTCATAGAATGCCAGTTCTGCCTTGGGCTGCAGCTGAGGATCAAAGATCCGGTCTGGGACGTAGAGTTTGACAAGACCAACACTGAAATGAAGCCAAGCCAACGCCGAGAAATACGTCGCTCTTCCTGACTCGGTCCTGGCAGCGACGATTCCAACAATGGCAGGAATGAAATGCTCCAGAGCAGTTTGTCTGAGATGAGCAACATCAATGGCCTGAATGAGCTCATCGAAAACCGGATGAGCCGAAGGAAGGCCCCCCGGTGCGACGAGTGAGAGTGAGCTGATGTCATCTCGAATCTTTGCGACACAATTCATCAACTCGGTCCTGAAATGTGGTCCGTGGGCCTCAAAAGTGTCAAGCAGAATATTCAAGAGCAAGTCGTTGAGGCTGGCGAGGGGGTCTGCTCCAATCTGCGAAGTCAATGCGGCCAAATGTCGGCCAAGAACGGGTAATTCCGTTTCCAGAAGGGCCAAAGAGCTTAGGCTTACGCTGCTCATGTTCTGCAGCTTCTCCCACATGGAAATTGTCAACTTGCCGTCCCAGACAAAGTTGCCCTGATGGGCCAGATGGGCCAAAGACTGCAATCGAGTGGCCATTCCAGAAGCACTAGCCATCATCATGGTACTTTTGGTGGGGATATTTGACAGAGTAACGAGCGTGCTGTCAGGCTCAAGATGCTGATGAGTCCCGTCTGATGAACACCACAGCATCCACAGCTGTCTGAGGTACTCGAAGTCTGAAGCAAAAAATGGCCGCGTCTCTTGAGACTCATGCCCGATGCGAGTTTCCAGCTCTTCAATAGCGACCGTCAGGTCATTCATGAGCTGCTCACTAGACATTGAGTCGTTTCTGACGATTTCGTAAGCGCTGGCCAGAGCCTTCTGAGCCTTTGAGAGATCAGAGATAGAAGAGGCAGCTTTCCATCGAAGGGCATCAAATCTGGTGGCAAGATGGTCGAGCTCATTCGATCTCTTGAAGTCAGTCTCCGTCGAAATAGGAATTGGTCGGAAAGCATTCCAGAGCGCCTCCATGCTTAGACCCGTCGATAGCTGAAACCCGCTGTCGAAGCTATTGGACAGCTGACGCATGGTTAGAGATAGAAAAGACGAATCAAGCTGCGATGTCATAGTCTCGGCAAATGTGCGCAACTTCCTCGTCCCCAACGTCACATGAGCTTGGAAGTATGCTTCGTCAAAGTCCTGAGCGACAGACAGCGAAACAGTCTGTTCCAAGAAGAGCCCCAGAGTCTCGAGCAGCTGGAGACGGATCAGAAGGGAGTCGTCAGATGAATCCAAGTCCTGTTGCAGATAAATTTCCATGGAAGCCATAGTTGAAGACAGAAACGTGCTGAGCTTGACCGTCGAGTCTTTGGAAACTGCTGCAACACGATCGCTAATGAGAGACCGTTGCAAACGGCTCAGAGAACCCAACTTGGCCGCTTGCGCCTGGCCATGATATTGCTGAATTGCGAGACGGATTCGACGTACGCGTTGGCAGATCTCATATCGCACGCCCATCCACGAAGCCAAAGTTTCGCGGGGAAGTAGTTTGGAGATGATCTGATTATTCGTCATGTGAATTGGCTGGGCCTTGGGGAAATCTCCAGTGGCGGCTGCTGGTAGTGTTGAGTAAAGCTCCATGATACTTCGCAATACCTGCGACCCCTGAGGGGTCTCGAGGAATAGCAGTACATCTTGTGCTACCGTTCCGAGTTGCTCCTTTCGCTGACCCTTAGTCGTAATGTGATTGACATATCGAGAAAGCAGGGACATATCATCCAGGGACAGATGCTCAACAGCTGCCCGTAACGCGCTTGCCATGGACAGATCGTCTGCGCCCATGGTTCTTGACAAGTGTGAGGACTCATGGTAACGCTGTAAACTTCCCTCCACCGCTGCGATTCTGCTGAGACATGCAGCTGATTCTGGTGGTGGAGCATGAATATGGATCTCGATAGCTCTATTCCTCATTGCTCGCGAGAGCTCTCCGTATCTCGGGTCCATGGTCAGGAAGATTCGGAAATCTGGATGAGGACGGATGATCCTTGGCCTGCCGTCCGAGTCACAGTGTTCATTGATACTCAAGAAGCCGTTGGGCTCCAACAGAGAGTTCAAGCGGTCCAGCACAGAGGCATTACACATATTGGCATTGTCCAAAACCAACCACTGACCGGTGAGGAGTGCCTTGACAATCACGCCATCCAGCCACTCAAAACGAGGGTTTTCAAGATGAAGCGGACCTTCAAGAAGTTGCTTGACCCTCGTCAAAACAACACCAGCGTCAGAAGTAGCCGGCATGCGCTCCAATAACGTCTCAATGGCACAAAGCACGTGAGCTAAACTCGCTTGGTCACCATTATGTGCGTCCAGAAGATGCAACAAGTTCAAGACTTCGACGGGTGCTGCGGAAGGAACGAGTGACATTACAGAGTTCTGCAGGTATTCACGTAAGTCAATCAGGGCCGCGTTGACTTCGCGTAGAGGATCGGCCTGCTCAAAGCCTCCAACGAGATCCATCGTGTCAATGTCTGCATTCATGGGGAAGACTGCCAGAGGTTTGCCTGATAATGCCGCAACGTAGTTGAGTAAGGATGATTTGCCGTATCCGGAGGGACTGCTTAGAATGCATGGGATGTTCTGCTTCACACAAACCATGATTGACTCCAATTCGGCCAGTCTTGGGACAACGTCAATGTTTGGCAAATTTTGAGGCTGCACGTCCAGATTTCTTGGCAGCAGCGCGAAGCCTACTTGACCGAATCGTGAGTTCAAGTTGTGGTAGAGGCTGTGACTTCGAGGCTCCCAGCCGACAACACGGGTGAAGAGCTCTGTCACCTCTGCCCTGTCCCTCGTCGTACGGAAACGTTGTCTGACAATGATGTCGAGAAAGTCATCCATTCGTGCTGTTTGGAGCAGAGGATCAGACGAGTTCAACAAGTGTAGCCATCGCAAAACATCTCGAAGGTTGAACTCCCAGGGGCCTCCTTGAGCGCCAAACGTCCTCTCTACCACAATTTGATGCTCCAGTTTGAATACGAAGTTGATCAAATGTGCTATTATGTCATTGTCAAGTTTGGGAAAGTTATGCGACGCGATGAGCTTCAGATCCTCATCCTTGAATACGTCTGCGTATACGACAATGAAACGGTTTACGAAGGAAGCTGGGAGGCCTTTGCGACCGCCGCCCTGGTGGTGTGGGTTTTGAGCTGCGAACAAACGAAAGTCGGGGTGACGTTTGAAAACTTGGTCGAGCTCGGAGATGTAGACCTCACCGCGATGGTCGAGACATGCATTCAAACCTTCCAAGACGGACTGCGATGCAAGATTCATCTCGTCTAGCAGAACCCATTCGCCCTTTTGCATGGCCTGGAGAAAAGGAGCATCTCTCCAGGCAAAATTTCCAGCTTCTTCACCCTCGACAGGAACATCAGTACCGAAAAGATCCATTAGGTCTGTCTGATCGGACAAGTTGATTCTTGTGAGAGGTCGACCACATGCCTGCGAGAGGGCAGCTACCAAAGTCGTCTTACCGACGCCTGGGCTGCCCTCGAGAAGAATGGGCTTCTGCATTTGCAAGGCGCGGACCACTCTCATGGCGTTGAGTCTGGTTGTCGGAGCATGGAATGCGAACGTGGGGTCTGCGGAACCTGTCGGGTGTCGAGGCGTGCTAAAGGCACCAATAGAAAGCAAATTGTCCTTGATGACGAGGGCGGGCTCCGTCATGTAAAGCTCAGAAATGTTCTGCCCCGTCAACTCTCCAAGCTTTTTCAGGCATTCCTGTCTCTGGCTATGGACCGCCTTCAAGTCTGTGGCCATCATAGCCGATGGATTGGCTCCGAGGCTATCAATGAAAATGGCTGCCGCACCGTGAACAAACGCAACCAGGGGGTTCTCAGCTTCGAAAGTATTGATAAACTGCACCCAGACAAGGATCTCTCGAATTGAAAAGGCAGTGGTCGCCATAGACCGGAAAGTCTGGGCGAACCAGTGAGCAAAGTCAACCATGGCATTCACTAAGTATTTCGATTGATCTCTGAGCTTGGCTTTGACAATTTCGTAGATGTCATCGCTCTCGGACAATGGTGGTACCCAGATCTCGGTAAATCGATTCCTCAGTGCGGGCGAGAGCTCCTTCTTGCCAAAGTCACCTCCGGGGTTCATTGTAGCGAAGAACTGAAATCCATCAGAGCCGACTACGAATGAGTTATCGATGCCCTTTTCCGCCAGCAGTAATGTTCTCTGCGGTTCTAGAACAGAATTGAGTCTTTCCAGAACAGAATCGTCTGCCAGTGAGATTTCATCCAACAGGAAGAAATGACCACCTCGCATAGCCTCAACCAAGGCACCATCAGACCATTCGAAGAGCGCGTTTGATCGGGTCTCGTGTGCTGCTATGCGGTCACGGACAACCTGCGGGATGGTGTCCGTTATTGACGCATCGAGACTCTTGTATTGCGCCAGCTTTTCGTCTAGTGTAGCAGGAAGAGTACGACCCAGGGATTCGAGAAGTGTAGTCAGGTCCGCATTTAACGCCTCTGTAATGGCGCCACGATTACGTACCGGCCGCTGGGATCCGATCAGATCACCAGTCTCTGTATTTTGATGGGCGTTGACAATGTGCAACTTTTGCTTGAGAGCCTCTGCTAGCAATTGCACAACGGTGGTTTTGCCACAGCCAGTTTCGCCGACAAGCAGGACTGGTTCGTTATTCTTCAAAGCTCGAGAGACAAGCACGTACAGTCTGCGCATCGCGTGCGTCCAAACCACACCCTGTATATTTGATGCCTTGGTAATCATTTTCAGCTCGGGAGCTTTCGAAGCAGAGTAAAGGTCGCGCGGATCAATTTTGACCTTGAACACCTTTTCAATGACGTCTTTGACAGCAGCACGCTCCTCCTCAACACGGACTCTCTCTGCAAGAAGCATGAAACCGTGTGCGGCAATATCTTCCCTTGTGTCTGCTTCCCGGAGAGCCCACCGGAAGAGGTCTCTCAGGGTGGCGAAACTGTCCTTCTGTTCAAAGAGGCGACTTGTCTGGCGAAGTCTAGAAAGCTCTTTGTAGACAGTCACGATGCGGCGACAATCAGGGGGCGATGTGGTACGACTTCGTTGCTGAAGGATATACTCTAGTTCATCCTCGGGGATGTCGTCAAAATGCAATTCCAGAAAACGGTTTCGGAACGCCCGTGACAAGACTTTTCTGCCGCCGTAAAGACCAGGAGGGTTTTGGGTTGCAAAAAGAATGAAGTTTTCGTGGGGGCGAACTATTTCTTGGGTTTCTGGGATGAGAAGCTCTCTGTTATCATCCAACAGTCGGTTCAGTGCTTCTAGTACATCGGTTGGTGCCAGGTTGAGCTCGTCAAGCACGATCCAGTGGCCCTGCCGCATAGCCTGGACGAGCAGACCCTCTTGAAAGCGCAGCTTCCCATCCGGGCCCGATACATAGGTCCCCAGGTACTCTTGGAGATCAGTGTGTTCGTGATTGTTGATGCGAACAAACTTGTTGCCAGTGAAGTTTGCAAGATACTCAATCATGCTTGTCTTTCCCGCGGATGTGGGCCCCTGAATGAGGACGGGGAATCGCCTCGTCGAGGTCGCTCGCACCAGGTTCAACAGGTTGCGCTCCACGTACGGGGTAATGATGTAGTCTTCGCGTTCGATTGGCGTTTGTTCGCCTTGGAAGAGCCAGTAGTGACGATCGCGGTTTTTGTTCTGGAACTTGACGTATCGACGCCCATCGTTTGGGTGCTTCGGAGGTTGCGACAAAAGAGACTGCGGATTGCCGTGCTTATCAAGTAGGTGATGGTAGATGAGCGGCAGCAACGTCTTCTCCGAGTCACGATCAAGAAGGGTCAGAAAACCCATGGAAAATCCTTCATAGAGTGCCCGGCGAAGACTATACAATGGTGCAATAGTGGTCACATAGCTAAGAACCCGGGTCAGGGTTCGCAAGCTGAAGTGAGGGACCTCGTTGGCGCCGTCAACCAAGCGTTTCTCTTGTGCCATTCGTTTCGTGTTCATGTATAGTCGGGCAATGTCATCAGCGGCCTGGTCATTCTTTGTACTGGTATTTCCGAGGTAGGTCTTGATTATCGTGAGGAGATCTTTCAAGTCTGTGTCAGGGCTTTTGACGTAGAGCTCAGTGAATCGTGACCGGATCCCAATCGGCAGATCTCGTTTTCCAATGTCGGTGGCAGGGTTCATGGCACCGAATATGCGGAAGTCCGGGTGCGCCACGATTTTCTCAATCTCGCCCGTCTCCGAGAGAAGAATTGAAGGACGTTGCTGGGGTCCAGTGAGCAAGTCCGCGATGGCCTCCAAGGTGTCAGGAGAGGCCAGGTTTATTTCGTCCAACAAGACCCAATCCCCGTTCCTCACAGCCTTGACCAGGTTGCCCTCAACGAAGCTGAATGCGAATGCTCCAGATCCTCCCGATATCTGAATATCAAACTGGTCCAGCTTTTGGGCAAAGGCAGTCCAGCGAGGCCGCAATTCTAAGAGGGATTGGAGTTTGGACTGTGTCTTTCGACGTTTGGCTGGTTGTTCAGAGCCATCCTGCACGCTCTCTTGTTCGACATTGAGTGTCTCTAGTTGTGTCACAATCTTCACAAATATCTTTGGCGCTTCTTTCCATAGCTTAGACAGTTTGGACCATTGGGACTTCGCGAAGCATTTGCCAACTTGTTCCAAGTACTTTTGGTTTTTGGACGCAGATATTCCAGTGGCCGAGAACAAATCCTCAAACTCTTCCTTCAGGGGCACGGCCAAACTGCGCACATTCACGGGTTTGAAGCCGCCAAGCAAATCGCCCACCTCACTCTGTTGTGACAAATTCACGGCGATTAATTTGTGGCCTAGAGAATCTGCAAGTTGTTGTACAACAGTCGTTTTTCCAATGCCTGTTTCGCCGACCAACAAAACAGGTTCCTCGTGCTTGATGGCCACGGCAATCTGCTCCAAGAGCCTTTTTGCATGTGCTGTGCTTGCAAACGGCCGCTTGGATCTCTGCAGTCTCGATGACGACGACGACGACTTCTTCTTGCGGATTTGGGCCCGTCCGATGCTGAAAACTCGTTCAGTGTCGTCCAAAGGGGGTATATTGGCAGACAGGTAGTGGTCCGCCCGATCTTTGGACATGTGCATCTCTTCCGCAATCGCGTATGTCAAGTGTCTTCCGACTTCGGTATCGGGGCAGCTGCCGACAAAGCAGTCCAGGGCCTCCATGAACATCCAGTCCCGAGTTGTCTCACTGATAGGCTCGTCGCCATCCGTCGAGCCAGCAGCCAGCAGGCACTCTCTCAACCTGCGGCACCATTTCAGCAGATCACGCAAGTTCACCTGCCGATCCATTGCACCTCTTCCGCGGGACATGAGAACTGCATTTCTGCTGAGCTGCGAAAGCCGATTGTGGACGGCTAAGATTCCAGGAACAAACTTTCGAAGCAGGGGGTATGTTTTTAGGACAACCTCTTCCACCTCCGGGGGAGCGAGAGGCTCGGCATAGAACGGGCGCCAAAATCGCATGCCCACGAGGGAAGGCAAGTTCTCTCGCCCGTTGAAACCTCGTGAAGTTCGCACCGTGGCGAAAAGCCGAAAACTGGTGGCGGCCCTTATTCTCTCCCCACGACTGGGAATCAGAAGCTCCTTTCGCTCAATCAGAGGAAGCAGCGTGCTCAGAACTTCCGTAGGTGCTCTATCGAGATCTTCGATCAGAATCCAGCGGCCCTCTCGTACTGCTGTTGTCAAGACACCCGGACGCCACTGAAAACTCCCCGGCTTGCTATCTGTTGAGTAGAGTCCCACGAGCATTTTCGCATCGGTTTGTTCGTTCAGATGGAGCGTGACCATGTCCGAATACTTGCCCAATTGCATGGCGAGCTCGTGAACAAAGGATGTCTTGCCAACGCCTGCCATTCCGTGGAGCAAAATCGGATCATCATCACGTAGCAAGGTTGCTAAGCGTTCCATGTTGCGGGTTGTCGTTTTCGTCATGACCAGTGATGATGGGTCTCCGATCGGCCCATGAGGCCTGGGAAGCACTGCTCTGCCGTAGGAAATGGTGTATGGAGTAAGACGCTGAAGGGGAAGGCATTCGTCTTCTTTGTCTTCCTGGAGAGACGCTTTTACACGCTCGCGCAGAGCCAGCACTTTTTGCGCCCGTTCCTGCTCAAACAATGACAGAAAGCCAAAGTCCACTTCGACACCATCAATGTGACCGAGGACGGGCTCTCCCTCTTCCTTGCCTAGATAGCAGCCGGTGAGGGCCTCGAGTTTGAAGTCCGATGCATGAAGAAGCAGGCAGAAAATCCGGATGGCGAGGTACCTCACCGGCCGGCTCGCATGCATGAATAGACATTGCATGTACGAAACTGATGCAGCAGGGCTATAAGTTTGAAAATCAAAATTCAATAATCTCCATAACGTAATGAGACTTTCGAGAAGCTCCGCTTCGTCCAGCCTCGATAAAAAGATCTCATCATAATTTGAAAGTATCAACTGCACAGGTGATGACGATGATGGCCTCTCATCAGAGCCAAAGTGATGATGACCGCCGGGGCATCGCAGAAAAGAGGCCAAATACGGCGCAAAGGGCAATAGCCTCGCAAATGAGGATGCAATCCTGATCCGAAGCGAGGGAAGCCCGGCGCTCATGATCCAGCGCGCACAAATGTCGGGAAAGACATTTTCGAAATGTACAAAGACGTGCTCTGTAAGTGGTGAGCAAAGAGCCGCCTGGGTGACGCCGTCCAGCAGCTTTGCAGTCGATTCTTGCCGGATGATGGCGAGCAACTCGGGCGGCAGATGGTCTAGCACGGTCGCATCCGCCAGGAGCGACCTCGTCTGCCTTGAGACGTCAATCATGGCCATGATTGCGCCGTTTTCGACAAAATTTTCGTCGTTTGTGTGGTGTTTGTTCGGTCACCTTGGACTCTTACATCTGCATTGCCCAGACACACACACACTCTCTCTCTCTCTTTTTTTTTTTTTTTTTTTTTTTTTTTTTGCCCCTTCCTAGCAGGGTTGCAGGGGTGTTCTAAGCCGGGAGTAGTGCGATGAGTTTTTCCGGACCAATCAGAGCTGCTGTTTCCCGCAAATGGAGAGCCTCCGCCTGCCTGGTATCTCGGAAATGCCAGCCATGGCGAGCTCGAAAAACTTCAAGGACAGGCACCCTGATCGAGAACGCTGCTGCACGCGACCGGTCCATCTCGTTTGACGACATCAAGCCGCTTTGCGCCCCTCCACATCGATAGCCATGGCCATGTCTTGCCGGTACGCCGCGCAGAGCTGCGCTCGCCAATTGTGCTCCGTTCGCCCTGCCAGAGCATCCAGAGCATCTGCGCAAATGCTTCGCGTTGCCAGTACAGCGAGGAGGTTCAACTCGACAGAGGCCGCTGCCACCAACCCCAAGATTGGCGAGATTGTCGACCAAATAAGCAAGCTGACATTGCTTGAGACCGCCGATCTTGTCTCAACCCTCAAGGTGCGCCGGCTCAGTCGTGGTGCACGGGAAAGCGTGAAACGCGAATGGCCGTCGTTGCTGACTTTGAAGCGCAGAGCAAACTGAACATCCCCGATATGCCCATGGCAGGCTTCGCCGCCGCTGCGCCTGCCGCCGCCCCTGCCGCCGTCGAGGAAGCCGAGGAAGCCGCGCCCGCTGCCGCGGAGAAGACACTCTTCACTCTTAAATTGCAAGCGTTCGATGCCGGCTCCAAAGCCAAGGTTATCAAGGAGGTCAAGAGCTTGCTGGGGCTCAGCTTAGTGGACAGCAAGAAGTTTGTCGAGAGCGCACCCAAGATGATGAAAGAAAACGTTCCCAAGGAAGAAGCCGAGAAGATTATTGCTACAATGAAGGAGTTGGGCGCTACTGTGGCCATGGAGTAGGGGAGCCAGTCAACTGTCTAGGGGGGTTCAGCAACGATCGGACTACCATTTCCACCATAGAAGGTCAGTCTTGTATGTACAAAAGAAAAGAAAAGAAAAAACAAAAAGAGAGTATCACCTGTACTATTATCTGCAAGGATGTGCTATTCATCTTCAATATGTAAGAAACAAGAAGAAAAAAAAAATAGAAACCAAACATTGTCCAAAGACTTTCCAGTGCAACCACGGCAAACATGACCACCACTCCGAAAGGCCACAACATGGCATTTTCAAACTTCCCGGGTAATCCAATGCTGAAAGCACAATTATAACTTGCAATGGGGGTATCAAGTGACATAACTTTTCCAGCCTGACCTCTTTATGGCACCCCTTGTAGTGGCAGTAATAAAAGAAGAAAAGACAAAGGAGAAAAAAAACATGACTCCATAAGACACAAACGCCATGCCATGCAAGCGTAACGCAACGCAGCATAGAAAAAACCGATCCCTGAGGAAAGACGGACGTCAATGACGATCCCCATTGGCAGCACGTCTATGTGGACATTGCTGCATAATCATTTCCTTGTCAAAGTCATCGGCTTCCTCAGCCAGGAGCCGATCATCATCCTCCCCAAAGTCGCTCGTCTCTTCCCACAGCTTGTTCATCTCTGCATTGTCCGTCTTTGGGATTGCCCAGATGCTCTCGCGTTGTCGTTTGTGCCGTTCCCTATCCTCCTCTATCCGTTGTTCTATTTGTTGCTTGTCTAAACCATGAGCTGCTGGTTTCTGGCCCGTCTTGGGTCCAGCCGCGGCCGTAGTTTGACCAGTCATCTCCACATCAGCAGGTGGTGAGGCAGGGCTCAAGTCGGCGTCATTGGTTTCCCGCTCCTTAAGCACGTCTTCAATCTGGCTGACTGCTTGGAACTCTAGATGGCCTTTACTCTGAAGACCTTGAAGAACCTACAGCTTTTCCATCAGCAATCACACAACTCTTCGCGGAAAGGGAATCTCATCCTTACTCACTCTTCGCACCACCTTGACATTGGTAGCACCAGAGCCATCGTCAGGGGCGACGGCATCGACTACTCGAATGATGTCTCGCTGCATCATGCGAACATAGTCGGCATGGCCGTCTTTGGCCAAGTCCAGGAAATGCTCAATGAAGAACATGATGTTGGCACGAGTGTTCATGTTGTTCTATGACGGGGGAAAACGCCGGGTGAGCCTAGTATTCCTATGGGGATGGTCCGCGGAAAGGATGCAAAAATCTTACACGTTCCACTTGCTCGAGGATGCAGGAGTGCAGATCCTCGTCCATGTCTTTGTATTTGAGGGCATACTGAGCAGCCTTTTGAGCAGAATTGACCGAGGCGTTGAGGTGCTGCAGTTGCATGCTGAAGCGCATGCGGACCTCGAAGGGATCCGCCATCCCGGAGCTCTAAACTTGGCGTTGCCAAGTCCGTATGTTGCTAGATGCTTGCCAACGTGGTGGACCGGAGCGATGGGAACTTTTGAACAATGATTTCATGTCAAGGCTGGTCAGGGCTGGTCAAGGCTGGTCAAGGCTGGTCAAGTCTGGTCAAGTCTGGTCAATTCCAGTCAAGTCGAGAGAGCTCGACAGGCCCGGCGGAATAAAAGCGAGGTGACGGCTGTTGGAACTGGGCAGTCGGCCCCACAGCGCAAGTCTTTTGACTGGCTGGGGACCACCAACCTGCGCCTACCAGTCCAATTGCCCGATTGTCTCGTTGCCTCCTCCACAATGCACATTCACCGTCCAGTCAGTCTGGTCTCTGGTCGCTCGCACCGAGTCACGACACCAAAACCTCTTCCTCAGTCTACTTAGACCTGGAGTCGGCAACCATTGAGGCATATCCTGTGTGCGGTGTCTCTGCCGTAAACTCATCTCGAAGCTGCCACTCGCAGGACCGAGGCTGCTTCAAATTTTCTTTGCTTTGCTGCGTCAGCACGTGCCCTACTCCAATTGTCCTGGCGTCACCAGTAATCCCGCAATCTTGGTAGCTACTGGCGAACAAAGGCAAAGATGAGTCCTCACCACCATGGCGATTTCACCATGACGGTGCTTGGATGCGGTTAGTATACGACCTCTTTTTTTTTTTTTTTTT
>SRPV01000521.1:0-17826 GCA_018360135.1 Claviceps sorghi | reverse complement strand
GGCATAGATAGAAAGACTTGATCGGCAAAAATCCAGCAAAAAAAAAAAAAAAAAGAGAGAGAGAGAAAATAAAAGAGATGGCAGGAGACGAAGGAGACGAAGGAGACGAAACAAAGAAAGCTTAAATAAAAACAAGATAAAAATAAAAATATGACATGAGATCAAATAAAAACTTACACTCAGAGCCGCTGACACCAAAAAAAAATAGGTAACTCCCAGAAGAACCACAACAACCAGCCCAAGGTAGCTCAAGTCATTGCGGATCAAATCAAAAAAGGCGAAAAGGCCATCATCGGTGTCATGATTGAGTCTAACCTCAAGGAGGGCAACCAAAAAGTTCCCCCTGAGGGACCGGCCGGCCTCATAGAAGGCGTCAGCATCACGGATGCGTGCATCAGTTGGGAGAACACCGTCACGGTCCTCGAGAATCTGGCGGCGGCTGTCGAGGAACGGCGACGGATCAACGGCTCTGCGCCGAATGAAGAGGCCCAGGTGAGCATGCTTGAGGAGGACTGACCAGCTTGTCTTGATATAGGCAAAGAAGGACAGCGGAGAGCTCCCTGACGATTTGATGAAATAAGAGAGGGAGAGAGGGAGGGAGAGAGAAAGAGAGCGATTTATCGGAAACCGCCATGATGAAAGGAGGTGCATCTTCCTTGCGAAATGGCCGACACAATTTTTTTTTTCTTTACAAAAGAGATTCATACCAATCAACTGCGTGGAGTATATGAAGGGGCATATTGGGACGGCGAATAAAAGTAGTATAAATCAGAATTACCCAAATCAGACATGTTCAAATGCTTAAAAGACCATTGATGAGCAGATGCATCAGTATCCAAGACTCCGTAAGCGCCAAGAGAGATGCCCATAGGGAACAATCATGCCCCAAACCTTACAGCAGAGGAAGAGGTGACAAAGACACATAACAAGCAAAGGGAAGAAAGAAGGAGAGAAAAAACGCATATAATGCCGCTCACTGTCCCACAGGAACATAATCGATGCTTTGCCCCAACAGCGCGGCTCTTTGATCCCGCTGTTCAATCGCCCGCTTAAAGGCCGCCCAGCCCAACAGCCCAGAAGTACCCAGGATGAAGCCCCAAACGATAATCTTGTCCTTGTTGCTGTCCCGCTGGAAACACATGGTAACAACGTCCTCCTCCTTGGCCTCCTTGCAAAAGTCAATGCCCTGGTTCAGGCAGAAGGACTTGGTGCACTCTGAGCACGAGGTTGACAGAGACCGCGGTGCCACGTCGGGACGGGACTGGGTGTCGTCGTCATCGGAGGATAAGCCGATTGAGTCGGCGCGGGGAGACGCAGCTGAGGAATCGGCCGCGATGAAGAGGGAGTCGGAGAGGAGATTGCGCGACCGGAGCGCGTGGGAGGATGAATCCGATTGTGGTTGCTGGCTCTTGGGGCCGAGGGGGAGAATGGTGCTATTCTTGAAGCATGTGCATTTGCAGAAGACGGGCGCATCTGGGGACTTTGTCAGCGGGTTGTGATGATGGGGAGGCTTTTTTTTTTTTTTTTTTTTTTTTTTTTTTGTATTTCGTGGGATGTGTTACAGGCAAGAGACGGTGAGGAGCGAAAAGCTTACTTGCGGCGGAGACGATTGCAAAGAGGCTCGATAGGAGGATGGCGAGGAGGTGTATCCGCGCCATCGTGAGGAGATGCCGCGCGGATGAGGCGAGTTTTGTGCTGGGCGAGGAGGGAGGAGCTGGTTCATGGTGCGTGCAATCGGCCCATCGAGGTGAGATGCATGTGGTATGCGCTTTGCGGCTCGTCATGCCTGGCAGTTCCCACAATTTCGAGTATGTCTGAGCTCAGCCGCGATACCTGGTTGGTCCCTCGTTTCTACGTCTAATCCAGCGAAAAAAAAAATAAGTTGACCCGTCCGACCTCTAAAGGCTGGACTCTTCCCAAGATCCAACCCACCAGGGGCAGCGCAGCGGCCTTGTGCAAACAAGCCATCATATTGCCCTTTCCCGTCTCTCTCTCTCCCTCTATCTCCCTCTCCCTCCCTCTCGTTTCCGCCCCCTCCTCCAACCCTCTTGCCCAGGCGCATCGCCAATCTCGAACGCGTGCAAAGAGAGAAGAAGACGAAGACAAAGGGAACAACAAGTTAAAAAGATAAAAAGAAGAAAGAAAACAAGGCATGACCAGAATATCACACGTGCGGAGACTCGCCTCTCTGCAACTGGCAGTGCCCGCGCCATTGCCAACGCGGCCCTCCCTGGCAAAAGCCTGCCGAGCCATCTCGACCACGTGCGCCACCCGCGGGAAGAACACGGAATGGGTTCGCGAGAAGCTATGGAAAGGCGAGGCTCCCGGCCCCGAAGACCCCTACACGCAACAGCCCGAACCCGAAGAGCCCTCCAATCTGCCCGAGGAGGCGCTGCGTCGACCACGATCCGACAAGACCCCCGCGGCGGTTCTCAACTCCCGCCTGACACTGCCGCCGCGGCGGACCGAGGCCCTGTCGGAGAAGGAGGCGGCGTTGGCAGACCGCAGCTACGTGCCCGCGACGGATGCCCACGGCCTTGAGGAGACGAGCACCCTGAAGACCTGGTGGGACCAACCCGGCCACTGGGGCGAGGAGAGCCACTTCAGGGGATTCGGCAGCGCAGAAAAAGTGGCGGACAGGAATGTCATCGAGGTGTACCTCCGGCAGTCCGTCGTCGAGGCCTTCTCCCTGCAGCAGCAGCAGCAGCAGCAGGAAACGGGCTCCTCGGCAGATTGGTCGGCCAAGAAGTGGCGGGTGGTGTCGCGAAGCGAGCTCGACCGGGTCCTTGCCGCGAAACTTGTGGTGCAGGACGGGCGGGCGTCTCTGGCGGGGGAAGATGCTGCCTTGATCTCGCAGAGCCTGCTGGTCAGCGAGGCCAACGAGTCGGATGATGCCGCGGCCAAGATTACTCCAGATGAGGCCCGGGAGATGGTCAGAGCGTGGGATTCGTCGTGGAAGGAGCTCGTTGTGGACGAGGAGCTCAAATTTGCGGTACGTTTCTTTTCCTTTTCCCCTTTTTTTTTTGTGTCCCTGTCTACTTGTAACATGTCCTTGCAACATCATACGCATTTACACCCTTTAAAGGACAAGACAACCGGGAGGCAGGGGGAAAGAGAACATGGGCTAACTATGACACAAGATCCGGAAACGACTCTACCAACTCACCGGCGTCTTGATCCCGGATGCCAAGCTTGGGGCAGCCCGCACGGTCAAGCACCTCCTCACGCTGGTGGCCAAGAAACCAAGCCGTCAGAAGCTGGCAGAGGTCCTGGGGCGACGGAGCGATATCCAGCAACTGACCAACGTCAAGGTGCATAGCCGCAAGATCGGCCCGATCGAAAAGGAGACTTTGGTGGGAAGATGGAAGGTGATTGAGGAGGAGCTGACGAAGCGTGGGCTGCCGGTGACTGGGACGGCGGGGCTGTCGAGGAGCAAGGAGAGGGATTGGATTACAGGCAAGATCTGAGGGGCGGGCGTCGGGGGATGGAGGGCCCGGGCTTGTATGAGTAGGTGTTTTTGTACATGTTATGTGAATGTAACCAAGGCATTTGCATTCAAAAAAGCAGCGCTTCCTTTTTTTCTTTTTTCAAGTCCTCCCCGGAGGTTAGAGCTGGAGGGCATCAGCCGGCACACGTCTGCCTTGCCAATTTGACCTGGTCGCCCGTGCATGTTGGGCTGAAGCCAAAGAGACGAGAGTCTTCCATACTGCCACACGTGCCTCGCCATTTCCTCGCAGAGAAACAACGCAGGAGGACCCCAAATTCCAGGGCAATATCTCGGAACGGTAATCAAACCGGGTGAGTACACCCTTTGACTTGGTCCATCTGCCGAGATGACTCGATTCGCACGAGATTCAGACGCATCCGATTTGTGGCACGTGTCGTGACGGCGCGAAAAGGGCAGGGAAGAAGAATAAAAGAATAAAGAAGGAATAATAGCAGAGCAGAACGACTGCCGATACGACGGCGGGAAGGGTGTTCTTTGTTCCTATGGATATGCTTGCGTTTGTGTGCGTGTTTCAAGTGACGGGCGGCATGAATTTCGGGTCATGTAGGATGTTGTTGCTTTTGAACGGGTTGCTTTTTTAATTATTATTATTATTTTCATTATTATTATGATTTTATTTTTTTTTAAAGAAAAAAGAAGAGGGAGAAGAGGGGGAAGAAAAGTGGAAGAAAAGACACAGACGGGGTCGCCAAAGCAGGACTGAAGCCGCATTTTGCCCTTACATCTTGCTTCCTAGACTCGATGAACAAATCACAATGTCTCGGGTCGGCCGCCGCACCCACTGCCAGCATGTTGTGCCGCCCGCGGTGTCGTATTGATTGTCACCACACCAGACATTCTTGTTGGTCCTGGACATGCAAATGACGAAAAGGGGATCCCGCCATTCGGCACAAATGCCTCGCCTGGTTCGGAGGAAGGAGAAGACGGAATAGGAAATCTAGAGAACTTTTTTTTTTTTCCCCCAAATGACAGAGAGCGAGTAGAAGGAAATGGAATCGACGCCGGCGCCATTCGGCACAAATCGCGCAGGTTTGTCTATATAACCCAGACACTCTTCCCTCCTGACTGCGTCTCTCGCATCACAGATTGAAGATTCTCCCGTCGCGCATTACTAGAATACAATATCCTCCCGAGCATTATCTCTCGTTGGCTTACACCACGAGGTTTTCCATCACCTGACGGCATCGTCTTCTTCACACGCACACGCACACGCACACGTCACAATGGCTGACGACTGTGGCTGCGGCGGCGCTGCCTCTGCGTGCAACTGCGGCCCAGACTGTATGTACATGAACCCATTGATGCTCTGGCTGCCTGCGCTCGTGGACTGATTGGTGAATCGTGAACAACCTCGGCAGGCGCGTGCAAGGGCTGCGACAAGACCAAATGACCCGGTTGCTTCGAGCAGAGGGGACGGGAGGTGAATGAGCTTGAGGAGGGTTGCGGCATCCGCGCGGGCGACGACGTCGGGAAGCACGTACCAGACAATTACATCGAGGTACTTGGGTACTTCTTACCTACCTACCAGGTAGGTACTTAAGTGCCTAGGTAAGTAAGTACCTAGGTACCTAAGTACCTACCTCCGGTACTTACCTACTTATCTCCTCATGTACATGCAGACGGAATACAAAAGACTGTGTTGATTGATGAATGCCCGTCTCGACGGCAGTGTTGATTGGCCCGTGGCCTTGGCCAGGCTTCCGCAAGTTGACGTCTTGCCGGCGCCTGGCACGTGCAGCCTCCGTCCTCGTGCTGGCTGGCCTTGTTGAGGGAGGGATTGACCCTCCCAGAAAAGTGGAGCTTTGCTATGAGGGAAAACAGAGATAAAAGGAGGTTAGCTCTGAGGAATAATTAGCAGACATAAGAACCCGAACAATACACTATTTTTGGTGCCCTATTGTGGCCTTTTTGCTAGTCTTTGTTATCCGGCCCATCGTCCCCTTTTAGCCTGGCCTGTGCTCGCACGTGCATGTGAATTTGAATTGCCTGCCCACCACCAGACCAGACCAGACCAGACCAGACCAGACCTGACCGCCTCGGCTAATGCCAGCACCTGCGCCGGCTGCGCCCTGCCAGCTGTGCCAGCTGTGCCCGGGTCTAGCGCAGGCACAGGCACAGGCAGGTGACCAGCCAAACTAAGTAGCAGACATCCCGTCCAGTCCACACATTGCAGACACAGGAATCGCAATTCCGACCTGGAGGCACGGGGACATGCTGCATACACCGTGGACGTGGACCATGGACTGTTGACCCTTGACCATTGAAGCCTCCATGTTGCGTGCGAGCGCCTCGTTTGCAAGCGAGCATCTGAAAGCGGGCATCTAGAAGTCAAACCTGGCTCCCTGGCCGTCTCGTCTCGTCTCGTCTCATCTCGTCTCTTCCTGGCCCAGTCTCTCCGTCCGCCTGCCCCGTCTTTCCAGTCTCCTGCCCGTCGCCCAGCCTCAGCCTCATCAACTTTCGCCCACGCATCGCGACCTGCTCTGCTGGGCTCGGCTCGGCTCGGCTCTGCTCTGTTTAGCACGAGTGACACGGCAGAGTGCACCGCCCCGGAGCCGATGCCGCTTCTTGGAGTTGGCAATCTGCTCCCACTGCGCTGCGCACCCGTCAGTGCTGGAACGGCGCAGCGCTCTTGATGGCTGCGATTGTGAGTCCTCTGCGTCCTGCATCCCGCATCCCGCATCCCGCATCCCGCATCCTGCTTTTGCCGTTGTGCCCTTTCCCTGCCCTGCGCTGCTGTGCGTGCTGCAGACGCCCCATGCCACGTCATGGCGGCTTTGATGGCATGTGATGTCAGCAGAGAGCCGGCACAGCGCAATATGGATCGGAAAAACAACCATCACCATCACCATCACCATCATCACCGCCTCTGCCGCCATCCCCCCCTTTCGTGTGTCCTGTGCCCGTCCGCTTGCGCCGCCAGCTCCCTCGCAAATGACTGACGTCGCTCGCATGCTCCCATGCGCTTGAGTAGGATCTACCCTGGCTTTCGCATTCAGACCTGCCCATGTCTTCACGCGACGACGCCTCGTCGGCCTCGACTCACGAGTCGCAAGGTACGACGGCGGCCCCCGGTCTGCCACCGACTTACGCCAGCTTCTCGCCCGTTACCTTGTCCGCCAACACCACGAGATCGGCTCGCCGGTCCAACATTCTCGTCCACCAAAAGAGCCCGTTGCTGCTCGCCACCCCGCCCCAAGTAACGCGCGCTCTTGCCTACAGCCACCCCTTTCTTCTGCCTCTGAATACCTTCCTCGGCCTACTCACGTGGAGCACCGGCGATCCCTGGCAGAGCTTCTTGCTGCTCTCCGCCTTTTGGTTCACCGTGCTCTACGGCGACGTTGTGGTTCGGAGAGCCGGGCCTGTCGTGATTGGAATGGCAATGATTGCCGGCATGTACGGCCGGAGGTATAGTCCCCTGAGCAGCAGCGGCTGGTCCGATCCGACCCGACCACAGAAGGACGCGTCCCATCCGAGCACAGCGTCGACGGCGAATGCGGCGCAAGCTGACCATGCGAATGCGGCGCGGAACCCCGTCAAACACCAAAGGGCGGCTTCCGAAATCACAAGCACCAAACATCAAAAGACGCTCGACGAGATCGTCGAGACGCTCAAGGAGCTCACGGGACGGTGCAACGTCTTGATGGAGCCTCTCCTCGAAATGACCGACTTCCTCAGCACCCAGAGAACCCCAACCAGTGCAACCACCAAACCTGCTTTGACGGCCATGTTCGTGCGGCTTCTGATTCTGACCCCGTTCTGGCTGGTCCTCACCATGCCGCCCCTGCACGTCATCACGACACGCCGCGTCGTCTTGGTGTTCGGTACCATCATCTTGACGTGGCACGCTCAGCCCATGAGAGTCACGAGAACCTTGCTTTGGCGGAGCTCCATCATTCGCCGATCCGCCGCCGCCATTACCGGCCTACATTTTCAGAGTCCTACCAGGCCTGGGCACAAGCTCGCAGCCGCCGAGGCAGCCGCCAAAGGCTGGACCCACGAGACGGCCACCAGCAGCGGCCCCGGACACAAACCAGGCCGTGGCAAGGGCTCGGGAGTCAAGTTCACCTTCATCATTTATGAAAACCAGCGACGCTGGGTTGGTCTTGGATGGACAGCTAGTCTCTTTGCGTATGAACGGCCCGCATGGACGGACGAGCACAACAACGCCGTTCCGTCAAAGGATGAGTTTGAGCTTCCAGATGTCGAAGACGGCAGTAAGATGCGGTGGCAGTGGGTAGAAGGTAGTCGCTGGATGGTGGATGGCGTTGGCGATGGCGATGGCAAGGAGTCCCTTGATCCCGATGCGGAGGAAGGCAAAAACGGATGGATCTTTTACGACAACAAGGTTTGTTTCGTTCCCTCTCTCTCTCTCTCTCTCTCTCTCGCTCTCTGTTTTCCCTCTTTTGTTTCCTCTTTTGCCTTTCCAAAACATCCACCCGCTAACCAGCATACAAACGCAGTGGCAGCATGGCCGACGTGGTCAAGATGGCTGGGCGAAATGGACGCGACGTCGAAAATGGTATCGCGATGCTGAGCTCGTCGAAATGGAAGAACCAGACCTGCCACAAGAAGAAGACGACGCAGAAAAGGAAAAAGAAGAAGACGGACCGCCCAGGTCGCCCAAGGCAGCCCACGACCAGACATATTCCACCGCAACCGAGAAAATGGTGCCCTCGCAGCCGGCGCCCGAGTCCAGTCTGGCCTCCTCTGGCGACCAGCTGGCCACCGACGACGACGGATCCTCCATCCTGTCCACGTCATCCAGATCCTCGTTTTGGCCATCGCTGCGAAGAAGGACAGCCGACAAAGACAAACCCAGTATCTGTACAGACAGGGACCGCCCAAAGTCCTCCATTTTCATTGAGCCAGCGCTACGCGAAGACGATGGTGCCTCTGTGCTCGACCTAGAAACCGAGCTAGAGCTCCAAAGAGAGGGCCAGGATGGCGGTGGTCGATGGGGTATAGGGGACGACGCGCGGATGAATCTCGAGTAATGGGGCGACTTTGCGTGCTCGCGTGTGTGTCTCAGCTATCTTGTGTATTAAAAAAAAAATCAAATTCAAAGTTACGAAGAGAACGAAAAGAACTTTGAAAAGAAAAGAAAAGTCGCGCCATGGTGAAATGTGAATATTGGGCCGCAAGATGAACTACCATGTGGGGGGAAAAGAGCCTGGTGAGTCGGTGGTGAGATGACTGTGAATCGCATCAAGAACCAACAGCTGACGAATGAATGCAAGTGCCACGGAAGGTGAAACGTGATTTTTTGGGGGGGCTGGTAGGGCAGCCAGCCGACTAGGTGTGACTTTTTTTTTTTTTTTTCTCTCGTGCTCTGTTCATCTATCGTTGAGGTATTCATTCGAATGACGAGAAGACGACGTCTGTGGTACGACTGGTACCGATGGTTTATTGAGGGCAACCTTTTTGACAGTACGGTACGTAAACGTTTTTACTTTTTTTTTAAAAAAAAAAAACATACCAAGAAAAACAAGGGAACAAGAAAAACAAGAAAAAAAAAAAAAAAAAAAAAAAAAAAAAAAAAAGTCTAAGAAAAAAGAATAAAAAAAGACCTGACAGAAAAAGATCAAGGAAATACGATTTAAAAAAAGAAGAATAAAAATAAATAATCACATGCTAATATAAAGTACAAGGGAAAAAGAACATAGCAAAATCGACCACGTCCCGCAAATCATCCCAACACAACATCCTCCTGCCATCCGAGCCATGGACGACGCGCCCTCCCCCTCCAGACCAGCCCAACAGCAGCAACAAGACGCCCCCGTCACGCCTCTCCACCATTCCCGCCGTCGACATTCCGCCCTCTCGCGTCCTCGTCCCGCGTCCGCATCGGCGCACTATCCCCAGCCGATACGCCCTCGCGCTCACGACCACACACCCTTCTTTACCGACCCATGGACCCAAGACGGCGACTCGCCCGCGTCATGTCCCTCCTCCGCTGTGTCTCCGGGCCGTGGCACGACGGATCCGAACCCCGCGGCGGTAGTCTCCGGGCTCATGAGTGCGGAGCCGCTGACGCCGTTCCCCCCCTGGAGGAGCAATTCGCATTCGCATGCCCGTTCGGGTTCGGAGCCGGAGGGGCTGGGCGGTCCGCGGTTGGGTTGGGGCGCGTGTCGTTGCTGCGGGGCGGGTTCCTTTTCAATCGTGGGTTTACATCATGCGGTGTGCTTGGCGGTTGAGGGGGTTGTTTTGCTGGGAGTGGTGTGTCTGTTTGGGGGGATCGTGGTCTGGCGGGGGATTGGGGGGGATGGCATCACGGCGGAGTTTTGGACGAGGTATGTTTTTTTCTTGATTTTCTATTTCTTGATTTTTTAATGTCTTAAACGTTATTTTTTTTTTTTTTTTTGAAAATTTCACATTCCTTGATTCGTATTATTCTATACATGTCTTTGTTTTTCTTTTTGTCTTTGTTCTTGTTCCCTTTTTTGTTTTTTAAAAAATAAAATAAAAAAGACAAGGAGGTACAAAAGCCGAGAGGATACCGTTTACAAGGCAAACGCATTTTGGAAAAAAGAAAAACCACAGAAACCGAATCAGTCGGGCAAAAGACTAACTCGCGTTTCCTTTCATGACCCAGACTGTGCATCTACGTCCAGCCGCTCGTCGGGCTCTCGTCCCTGCTCTGTCTGCTGATGCTCCTGGTCAACGAGGCCGAGCCGCTCTCCGACACGGGCTTCCTGTACACGCAGGTCGCGGTGCTGTGTTCGACGGGCGCGGCGGTCGTGAGCCTCGTCTGGGCCACCCGAGACGAGCACGGGGTCGCGCAAACGGCGAGGCTGGCGATAGGGCTGGCGGTTGGGGTCGGCGGGTTGATGCTCGGGGTTGTGGGGGGTTGTCTGGCGACGAGGGGAATGGTGATGTCGTGGGGACGGAGGCGCCGAGAATGACGATCGTCATGTCGGGAGCATGATCCGATTGTGGCCGTCGTCTTCGTGGACGTTGGACGGGCCATGGCACGGCCTGCTGGTCTTGCGTGCTTGCACGCAGACGTTCCATGGTTCAGGGCGGAGGGACATGATGTTTCTTTCCTCCCGCAGCCGTTTTGTTTTTTTTTCTTCTTGTTCCCGAGACCGGTTTTGACCCGCGCGCTGGCCCTCGAATTCGGCTTTGCCCGTTTCTCTTCGGGATACGTGTCGGGTCGGCGTGTGACTACGCGTGTGGCCTTCCGCGTTGCTGGCTTGGATCCATCTTCTCGACCAGGCGGACCGGAAGCGTCTTTGTGCGATGGAGAGGATGAAGAGGATGAAGAGGTTATCTTGTGGGAATTCCCGTGCGCTGCCTTGGCCTTTTTTTTCCCTTTCGGTCTTTTTTCTTGTTTTCTATATGCTTCTCTTCTTTATCTTCTTTTCTTCATGATAGTGCCACGAGGATGGTCAAGATGGAGGAGCAGCCCACCAGATGCTGTGAGACGATGCCTGCATGCGTTTGCAGCGACGAACGGGGTACCGACTTGCTGATCTTGCTATTTGCCACCTTTGATTAAAAACCATGCGCTGAACAGTGATCGGCTCAAGACTGCAAGCTTTATCGTAATCACGCTTCACAGAGTTTAAAATTTAAGAGACAACAAATTGGTCAAGAAACAAAACATGGGGAGTAGGTATAATCGCTCGTGAAGCGCGTAGAGTTCATATTGCCATGCAGGGCTTATCCTGCCATAATTAACAAGGCAGAATGGCCGAGTGGTCTATGGCGACGGTCTCAAGCACATACCTATGTACTTTCGCATCCGAAAAGGAGCGTTCCGTTCACGAAAGTGGCCGGGGTTCGAATCCCCGTTCTGTCAGAATTCTTTTTCTCTAGCAACCAATTGTTTTAAGGTTGCAACTGCATTTTTGCACCGGAATTTCTACTTATGAATTTTTCCTTTTGCTACTGGCCGCAGTGCTGGATGGACAAGGTGTTTTGTTCACTGGGTGCTGTGTCCTGTTGTTGGTTTCCTGGCGTGGCCGGGCTGCTCGAGGTTTCACCTGCGATGCGGATGACACGGCGGCACGACATGTTTGTCTAAATCGCCGTGTGCTGCCCGTCTGGGAACCGCCGGCAGGACAGTCCATGGTCTTGACCACCAACGCGGGACCCCGGCGAAGCGATGTCGAGGTCAAGGCGCTCGCCGGCGCGCAACGTTGAAGAGAGCAGAGCCACCGCCATGGCCTTGCGATGCAAGCGGCCGCACGTGCGCATGCATGGGCGGATGGATGCGCACAGAAAAGCCAGTGCGTCTCTGTGTTGACCGGCCAAAAAAAAAAAGAAAGAAAAAAGGTAAAAAAGACGGCATCCCCCATTGCGCGCAACAAAAACACGGCGGCGTTGCTAGTCCCGTGGTCGCAGACGCTGGCGGCGCGCATCTCATCAAGTGCACCGCCAACCAAACCACCGTCTTTCATCTCCCCGTTTCGATTTTCCATCTTGGACTTTCCCTCCTCCTGGGCACGTTGCCTCAACCGCCCTCCCGCCAGTGCGCCCGCCGTCCATCCTACGCACCTGCATCATTACGCTTTTTCTGTTTCTCCTCTTTTTGTTTCCCTTCCCTTCTAGTTTGCCCCTCTCCAGCCTCGTCTTGAGTCACTACCCCGCCACGCCCTTCTACCCCTCCGTTCCATTCTCCGCCGCCTCGCGTGACGGAAAAGGAAAGACGAGGAACAGATAGACTTTTTTCATTCTTAAAAAGCAAGGAAAAGGAAAAGGAAAGGAAAAGAAAAAAAAAGAAAAAAAAAAAAAACATCCCTCACAATGGTCGAAAAAATCTACGTCACGTACAACGAGGTCCACGAGCTCTGTCGCAAATCGGCCAACCGCCTCCTGACCGAGTTCCAGCCCCAGCTCATCATCGCCATCGGCGGCGGCGGCTTCATCCCCGCCCGCATCCTGCGCTCCTTCCTCAAGCGGGATGGCTCGCCCAACATCCCCATCCAGGCCATCGGCCTGTCCCTCTACGAGTCGCTCGGCGAGGACACCGAGGTCGAGACGATTGGCAAGGAGGTCAAGCGCACGCAGTGGCTGGACTTTACCTCCCTGGGCACCATGAAGAACCTGATTGGCAAGCGGATCCTCATCGTGGACGAGGTGGACGATTCCAGGACCACGCTCGCCTATGCTGTCAAGGAGCTGGAGAAGGACGTCGAGGCCGCGCGGCAGGAGGCTATAGCCAAGGGCATGGCCGACGACCTGCCCAAGACGGAGTTTTATATATTTGTTCTCCATGTAGGTTTTTATTATTATTTTTATTATTATTCATTTTTCACTTCTTGTACTCTCTCCTTGTTCTCTTTCTACTCTTCCCTTTCTCTTTTTTTTTTCTTTTTTTTTTGATCATGTTTTGTGCTCCCTGCCCCTGTCCTCCTCCTACTTTGGCACACACTGACCTCTTCCCACCCCGCAGAACAAGGACAGGAAAAAAGATGGCATCTTGCCCGACGACATGCTCGCCAAGCGCTACGAAGCGGCCGTGACCACCGGCAACGTCTGGATCAACTACCCGTGGGAGGCCACCGACATTGCCGAGCATGACAGGTTGCAAGCAGAGGGCAAGGCGAACAGGTCTTAAGAAGAGTTTTTTTCTCGCTCCTTTTTCTTTTCATGTTCGTTCTTATTTTCTTTTCTTTCTTTTTCTTTCCTCTTTCGACCAAAAAGCTGTGCCGAGTGGCGAGATGGAATCATGATTTGATGAGCTATAGAAATAGATGAATGCTGAGCAATGGGGAGAATGGAGGCGCGTCTATTCGGATCCAGCCAAAAGTAAAGACCATTCGTGAAATTCCCTCCATTGCACAATGTACGTCATGTCCCCGTTCCCGTTGAATAAGTGATGCCGCCGGTGTATCCCTAGATGCAATGCTTTGTCTATCGTGTCCGCTTCCAAACGCCGGTGTTGTGAAGTTCTCCTTTGCACATAATGAAGGGGCAAAAAAAAAGAGAGAGAGAAAAAAAAAAAACAGCAGTTCTTAGCAGCCTCTACGTCAACCGCCCACGGTTCCCTCCCGTGCATGCTTCTCCTTCAGCCTCTTCTCCTGCTTCATAAACTCCCGGAAGCCAACAGGCACGCCACGATACACCTCATCATCCCAGTTGTCCCGTGCCGTCTGGTCATTCCCACCCGGCGCCGGTGGACTCGTCTCCAAGGAGCGACCATGGCCGTCGACATCCACGGCTTCCGCCGCGGCAGCTTGCAATGCTCGCGCCTGCGCCTCGCGCTTCCTGGCCGACCACTCCTCCATGTCTTCCCTGAACCGATCCCATACGCAGTTGACGCATCCGCTCATGCAGCAGTTGTCCGGCTCCTCTGGCTGGGGAGGAACCAGAATGCCCGCCACGTACGTGGACCGGGCCTTCTTCAAGGCCAGTTTGTCGGCCTGGTCGGCCGGTCCGAGCAGTCGCGATCCAAAGATGATGCGCGCCTTTTCCTGGGGTGTGGATTCTCGGGCTGCGGACGGAGACGGGGAGTCGGTGGTGGCAGTTGTGCTTTTGTGCGCCGAAGCGGATGCGTTGTCCTTTTCTGTCGAGGACGAGTCTCTCTCGTCGGCTTCGGATCGTGTATGCGCCACCGCCGGCTGTGCGCTCCGGTCGGCCGTGCGAGGCGGCTCGTTGTTCATGTGGACAGAGTCGTGATGGACGGGGCCGGGGTCGCGCAAGATGCTGGTGTAGTAGTCTCCTAGGGGCATTCGCTGCGGCCATTCAAGGTCCTGCGAGGATGAGCAGGAGGCTGCGAAGGATCGGGCCGAGGCTGTGAGACGGAGATGCACCAGACGGAGGCGTGAGGTGGCTATTCTTGTGGGCGCGGACATGATGAGCGAGCAAGTGCAGAGGTTTGATCTTTTTTTTTTTAAAAAAAAAAAAAAAAAAAAAAAAAAAAAAAGGGCGGAGCAACAGAATCGTTCTATGAATCTTTCATGTCTTTGGGGCGTTAACAATACTGTGCTGATGAATGCGCGAGCGAAATGACGGACGAAACAGTTGAGGAAAGTTGGAAATTCTTGGGAGGGCGGCTTTCGGCGGCAGATGTCGGTGCTGGTGGTCTTGGCCAGAAACAAGCACAGACGTCATTTGGATGCCACAGGAAGTTCGAGGCCACATGCGACTGCGACAGAGGCTGACCGACCTCGGCACGTGATATGGAGCGGTTCTCCGCCGCCGCTGCCGCTGCGCCACGAGGACGGGTACAATGAACATAGTGCTCCAGTGCTCCTTCCCTTCCCTGCTGCGCTGGCCCCATCTGGACCCCGGCCCGGTCTGGTGCTTGCTGTGGACAACAGGTCTGGTCGGGTCGGGACATGAAGGGTTTGCTTCCACGAAACGCGTCAATCCGTCTCTCGTCGCATTCCCCCGCGTCCGGCCGATGGCAACGTGAACAGGTCCCTGTGCTCGTCGGCACGATGCAGTCGTAATTCCGCGCACGTGTTTCTCACGCTTTGCTCGGCCGTGATGCTGTTGTCTCCCCGGTCCTTGATAGAGTAGCATGGAAGAGTCGGCGCCAAAGCGACGACGCGTTTCTCGAGACCCCGACACACCACCGGCTCCCGATCCTCGTCCAAACCCAACCGTCGACAACCCACGATCCCAGTTCCAGTCCCAGTCACAGTCACAGTCACAGTCACAAATATCCGCCCGCCGACTTTTGTTTGCACCACCGGTCAGAACCAGTCTTGCGCGCCCCATTCCGCAGATTCTTCAACAACAACGCGCGGCGTCGCCGTCAGGGTCCAACTCCAACGTCAGTGCCGCGCCAAGTCGGCCTGCAGTCGGTCCTGAACGCGATCAACGGCAGCCGTCGGCCGCTCGACCTGTCCCGGCGCCATTTCCCGACAACGGCGTCGCTCGCAACGCGTCGTCTCGACCCCAAGACACGCTCCGGCCTGTCGAAGCTTCGCCTGATTCCGCGGCAAGTGCCCAGTCCGGTCCTGGCAGTCCACCACGAAGAACTCCTGTAAAACCGAACCCGCGACCCCTTCCACCGCCTGCTCCCGAAGGAGATGACGAGTTGAACATCTTTCTGTCGCGGACACAAAGGATCACACGCAATACCGGGGTGGCCATACCTCCTCCTCCAGAACCCGAGCTTCCACCAGCAGTCTCTGATCCCGTTTCTTCTACACCTCCACGAGGCATTCATAGCAGTCCTAGATGGAGAGACGGACACAAGCGGAAGAAGAAGAAGAAGAAGTCGAAGAACTTCTCACCGATGAAGAGCTCACCGCTGAAACCACAAAGTCACAGTCCATCAAGGACTCCGAGGGCACGTGGTCGCTCACAAAGCCACAGTCCCTACTCTCGCGCCCGATCCGCCGCCCGTCCCTTACAAGACCTGGGGCTCAATGCGAACACGAGTGCCGCCCGGCAGGTGCCAGCGTTCAACAAAAATGCCCGCAAAATCAAGGAGAGGGATAGGCTGCGGAGGGAGATTGCCATTCTTCGAAAAGAAATGGACATTGCAGCGCGCGAAAACGAGCGCATCCGAGCGATGCAGAGAGCCGGACGCATCGTGACGCCCGCCAATGAGGAGGATGTGCTAAACCTAGTACAGAAGACGCTCGTGGCGACGGGAACCGCCCCCAGCCCGGGGCTCGCTCATCAAATGGCACAAGCGGCGATGAAACCTGTGGGCATACTTCCCTTTGGGCCCTCGAAGCTGACACCTCAGCGGCAAGGAGATGTCGACGGCGACGATGACAAGGAGATCCGGTCTCACCATCCTGTGCAAATGTCCGCCGAAGACGAACTGCCCTTTTTACAACTCTTCACCCCCTTCTCCGCCACCTCGCAAGTGTCAGTACTGCCTGCCATACCGAACCAACCAATACGGCAGCGGAGACAAATCACTCTGCGATCTCGCGATGTTCCGGGTCTCTTTACAGCGAGAGTGGACATGGTGGTCAATGCCATGAATCTGAATATTCTGGCGTTAAAGGTCCCCGCCCTCGAACCTTCGGCGCGTCCTGAACTGGGTCCATTCGTTGATAAGCTATGCAGCGGTGACTGCAACAGGTCCATGCATTACAATATTGGCATCATCTCGTGGGCAATGGGCGAGTGGTACCGGTTGGCGACACAAAGGGCGCTCTTCTGGTCGCAGCTTGAGCAGGGCTTGGCAGACAAGGGCGATTACGTGCGCTCCGTTGCTCAGATGCGGGAAGCGCCCGACGAGCGAGGTGGGACAGACGCGGATGACGCAGCACAGGACGAAGCATCCGATCGATGTGACAAGGCAGATCTGTTACGGTTCATGGGCCAAAGGTCTTACGAAATGCTCATCCCAACCACCAGCGATGACGGCGGCACAGAGCCAGCCCTGCGATTGGAGTGGAATATAAGTCTCGACTGGACGGGGGAAGCACGGAGCAAAATGAGCTTGTTTGTTGGCGTCCCAGGCAAATGTGAGTCGAAACACAAGAGGCAGCTGAAAGAACAGGAGGCAGAAAAAAAAAAAAAAAAAAAAAGCCAGCCGCTCCATTCCACTACTCGATTGAACAAGTGCTGACCGATGCATTTCCCCCTTCTCTCCAGGGCGAGAAGCCGACCAACGAGGCGTGTTTGCCAAAGTCCCCAAGCTGTTTGAAGACTTGATACAAGAGGGCCAACATCCTAGGAAAGCCGTACGGACCATGGTGGCGCTTTTGGCGGGTGTCTAAAAGCCAATTGCTGTGTATAAAACAACGTTGCTTGTAAACGAGACATGAGGGACATGACAAGTTGTTTTTTTTTTTTTTTTTTTCAATAAGTATATACAGATGGAGCGGATTCTTTCATCCAGGCAGGAACAGGCGGAACGGGCAGAATGGAGAGAGAGGACATGGCTCTCGTTTCCAATGATACCACCAACCCACGTACTATTCTCCATTTCATTAGAACCTCATTCAAGTGCGTCGCGTACTTTTTTTCCTTTTCGTCTTCTCTCGTGGACCGAGTGCGTGACGGGCGATGAACCGTCCTGTCTGTTGTTCTTAAAGCAAATTTGCGCGAGACGGCCCAGTCGAGTGCCATGATCACGACGGGTGTTTGCGACGAAGATGTCGGAGGGTCCGCTTTAGTCGACGTCGACGCCTAGGGTTCGCAGATCGGCCTTTGCTGCGTCAATCTCGTGCATGAGCTCCTTGTGGGCGAGGGGGACGTCGTTGAAGGTGAGGATGCCCCAGCCGAGGCGGGCTAGGAGGAGGGCGCCGAAGGAGACGAGGGCCCAGAGGGGGAGCTGGATGGTTGGACGTTAGTGGTTGGTGCGAAGGCCTTTTTTTTTTTTTTTTTTTTTTTTTTTTTTTTTTTTTTTTTTTTTTTTTTTTTTTTTTTTTTTTTTTTTTTTTTTTTTTTTTTTT
>SRPV01000520.1:0-17851 GCA_018360135.1 Claviceps sorghi | reverse complement strand
GGGGAGGCCCCCCCCCCCCCCCCCCGAAACCCCCTTCCCCGCGGCACAGCTAAGCGCTTTTTTTTTTTCTCTTCCCCCTCCAGCGCATCCACCAGATGCACCGCGACGTGGTGCTCTCCTTTCCCCCCGACGCCACCCCCCTGGGCTCCAACCCCTTCTGTCCCGTCCAGGCCATGTACCAACCCGGTCGGTACCTGTCCGTCCAGGGCCACCCCGAGTTCACAAACGACATCATCTCCGAAATCCTCATCAACCGCCACGCGGCCGGTATTTTCTCCGACAAGGTCTACGAGGAGGCCATGGCGAGGGCACCGGCCCCGCACGATGGCGTCGCGGTCGGGAGGGCGATTCTCAAGTTTCTGCGCGAGGGCTGAGGGCGCTTACGTGCCTTGGACCTGTGGAAAGGGTGAGCCGGCAGAGAGAAGAGACACAGTCGAGTCCCGTGGTGGAGGGCGGGATGGACCCTGTCCGAGTGTCGGATGCACAGCAGTACGCATCGATGATATGACGCCGTGTGCTGGGCTAAGGACACCCCAAGATGGGTTCTGTCAGCGGTGGTCGTGCTCAACTTTGGGAAATCATGCCTGGAGTACACATGTGTCACAGGTTCGTTTTGCTGCTTGGTTCATGTCTGAGAATTGGCCGAGACGGGCATGGCATATTGGGACATGTCACACTACGTATTCATGTGGTGGGTACAGTCGCCAGTCTCCTATTTTAGGCACTTATTCCTCTGGCAGTCCTTCTGATGGAGTGCCGTCGCCATGGCAGCAGACCATGAGACACGTCATTGTTTTTCGCTTGTGCATTTTTATCATCTGCGGTCAATCGGGGTGCATTGAGCCAGCTATTCCCTCTGCTTCACGTCTCGCCTGTAGCGCAGCAACTCGTCTGCCCCAGAGCGCCTATATATTGATTTGGGTCTATATCTCTACTAAAGTTGATGCTTATATACTCGGCCAGAATGAAACAAATGGCCATTCCGTGATTATCCCATAGAATTTGCTGCGTCTGCTTCTGCTTCTTCATCTTCGTCATTCGACTCGTCAATTTCCACCAGCGTATGATCCCACCAGTCCCTAAACTTGGGACCGCGACCAGCTGACCGAAGCCTCCGTTCCGCTCGCTCGCGTTCTCTTCTCCTTCTCGCAATGGTACCGTCAATCAGCATCTCCTCCCTCGTTCGCCCCACCTTGATGCCAGTGCCTTTCATGGACGACTGTTTGCTCCACCAAAAACAGCACCAGGCCGTCACATCGTCTCTGGTCCAGTAGCGCCACGGCTTTTCCATGACCAGAAAGACCACCGAATCTGCTAGCCCCTGAGTGCATAAGCTGATGAGGCTGGCCAGAACAAGCCAGAATGGTCGCCCCGTCTTGTCGCCCCCCACGACATGCGAGATGAACGGTATCAGCCACCCGGTCATGTACACCAGTGGATAGACAAAGAGCTGTCCCAGCTGACGTCGAATCTTGTCTCGAACTTGAGGCATGCCGGTGGCATTGAGCGTTGTTGGCGAAAGGACCAGTTGTGGCAACACGGTCTCATCGTTGGAGAGTTCAGGTCTCTGGCCATCTAAGATCAGTCCGAATTGGTGCTGGCGTACAATATCAGAAGAAGTGATGGGCTGTTTAGAGGTGTTTCGTTGCGCGCTGCCCATTATTGATGAAGATATCGACACGACTGGCTCCCGACCGCCATATGGCCATGGGAAGACATGGCCATCGAACGTCTCGCTAGGTCCGCCGTTCTTGCCAATAGCACATGAAGACACGGCAGGCAGAGGAAGTGATGTTAGCTTGATGTCTGTTCTCCCGTTGCTTTGGCTTTGCCAGAGGATGGGAGAGACCACTCCGCTCCTCCCGTTCTCACGACATGGTTGAGGCCGGTTGAGGCGTGCGGTCGAAAGTAACGCCTTGTCCGGCTTACCGCGGTCATAGGGCGGCGTAGGGGAGGTAAGACCATGGTATGCGATCGGTGGAGTCTGTGGCAAGAAAGACTTCTGTGAGTCATGATGCCCGTGGTCAAGTTGTGGTTCAATTGCGTCTTGAAATCTCTCTGGCAGTGGCTTCCCCGATTTCGTCATGACGCATCGGACATACGTATAGATGCAAGTATACGTAAGCATTATAGTTGACACGACCACATATCTGGGAATCCAGCTGAGTGCTCTGCTGGTCCAGTCGGGGTGCCTAGGCAGGTAGCAATAGGGACCCAAATTCACAAAGGCGGGGTTGTTGAGGAACGCCAAGGAGGCAAGTGTGACGGACAGGATTGCGACGACGGTATAGGCAAGAAATCGATAAGGATACAGTCCTGTTCGTCCTCTAAATATATATAGTGCAGTGTGCGCAGCTATCAGCAAGACTGCCAAATCGCATGCCTCGATTCCCACAGACAAAAAGTAGCCGCTGATTTGGCAGAGGCTAGAGTTGGAGGCGATGGTGCCTCGGACCATTTGGGCCGCGGGTAAGATGACGAGCCACAGCGTCTTAAGCATGTCGCTCAGAATGAGCAATAGTATGATGCTGCACGCTTGTCAGTCCGTGGTCTTTGGCCGCGACGAATCCATGGGTGTCCTTACTCGTGTCTAAAACTGCGTCGCATTCGCAGGAATGATGCTAGGGCAACAATCGTCGCGACCAGACTCAACCCCCCAGCGACGACAGAGGATATGTTAAGCACAGAAAGCTGCTTTTGATTCAATTCAAGGTACGCGGCGTCCGCTCCAGCATCTTGTGCCGTTTCGCGACTCTCTGAAGATAAGGTCTTTATGGAATCAGGCGGGTCGACAATGCGCCACCAGATCAGCATCTCGACAGACACGGCATGGCCGGTTTGCTAGGCGGTAGTTGGACCGTCGTAAGCTGCTGAGTCGAAGTTTGTCGCTATCATCACGTTTGGCTGTCGAATGTTCCGACGCTGCTTCCTTCGTCTTGTTGTGTTTGGAGGTCCCGTCACAAGCGATGGTCTTTCGGCGTGGACGTGGACGTGAACGTGGACGTGGGCGTGCGGGTGGGCGTGCGCAAACGTGTATTGGGAGGCGAAAGGCGACCTGCGGTGTATGATCAGACCGGAGCAAGCTGGAGGTGCGATGGGAAAAAAGCATTGACATCAGCGACTCCGTGAGGTGAGCGAGGCCACCTGGGACAAGGGAGACGAAGAGCGGACCGGACCTCTATGAGATCTGTCTGTTCTTCTTGTCCGGTGAATGCATGTCGCCGTGTCGTTTTCGGATGGGCCCGGCTCCTGGCCTCGTCGGGATCGTCGGGATCGTCTGGCTCGTCTGGCTCGTCTGGCTCGACTCGCCAACTCCGGAGGGTCGAGAGAAGAAGCAAGGCCAAGCGAAAGTGTAGCCATGGTGGGAAGGTGCAGTTGGCTGTTGGAACTGCACGGAGCCGATGAATGCAGGAAAGCGTCATGCAATCGCTGGTCCGGGATGGATTGGGACGGGTTGGATGGTTGGGCCGTGAGACGTGTGCTGTGGAGAGTGGCTGGCTATCACGGGTGGTTACAATTGACAACAAAGAACGGATGCCAGATGGAGCAGAGTCCAAGAAACCTCGAGTCTCGGCCGTGTGCTCATCCGGATTCCTCGAGCATGCAGTCTGTGCTGTTTGATGGTGTCGGATGGTCGGCTCCATCTCTGCCAGTCCACCTCCTCTCCTGCCCAACGCATAACCCCTCTTCTCTCCTCCTCTCCTCCTCTCCTCCTCTCCTCTGCCTCGCCTAAGGTTTTTGCACGAGTCCCCAGGCCCAGGCCCGACCGGCCTTCTGATTCGTCCACGCACCCGGTGGATGGCGTGCATGGACCATCGCCGGGTGAGCGGGTGGCAGGTTCTTGGTTGACAGTCAAGATGGAAGGATGGAAGTCGACTCCGTTTCGACGTCGGTGTGTATTTTTAGACGACACGTCTCGGCCTTTCGCCCTTTTGCCCTTTACCCGCTTGTTGTGGACGATGCCCGGCAAGCAGCAAGTGCCTCTGTTGCTGTTTCAGTGCACATCGAGTCTCGGCTATCTTTGGCGGCGCCTTCTTGGAACATCTAGGTGGGCACAAAGACCGCCGTCCGGTCTCAGCGTCGTCTCTGTCAAGGATCACCATCATCCGTCATGACCATTCTCGGCCCGCCGCCAACGGCCAACGCGGCCAACCGTCCAACCGTCCAACCGTCGACGCTCGACTCTCAACGGCTCCAGAAGCCAGACTCCAGAAGCCAGACGTTTTCCCCACAGCACAGACCATCATCTCATCATTGCATTGACCTACCTGGTCGACGCCCTTGGTGACGGCAATCGAGGCCAAGATGTGTCAACCTCTCGTGAAGCCATCATCGTTTGCTAATCAAGATGGCAGGCTGCAAAGGGCTTTGGGGCGTTTATGCCAACCATGGTCGACAGGAGCACTCGCCATGTCGGCGCCGTTGGGCTTCACGCGCGCTCCCGTGACAAAGCCACCAAATGGAAGTCCTGCGAAATAAAGTCTTCGACAAGATTGAACGAAGCGACGACTGAGCTCTCACATAACCGACCCTATTTCCCGTTGTGCGCTTGTGTGTTCCTAGCTCTCTCATTCAGTCCCATCAACGATTGCTTGCATGGACAGAGGAAACAAAGGATGCCCCTAGAAGCTGGCCTCAAGAACTCTGTTTCGCAAGACCGCTTGGGCTGAAAAATCTCAAGGCGCTCAGGATGCTGCCGGATCTCTCAATCAACTATACACAACGATACAATAGGTTTAGGTAATGCCGAACATTTTACCATGGAAATTTGGTGACAACGGAATTACCTACGACCTACCAGCGACGCTCACCATCGCAACCGCTACCCCGTAACGTCTTTGATATTTGTCGTCGTGTGCTTCGTGGTAGAGGTATTATCTCTTTAGCCATTCAGAGCGTTAGCCGCCATTCTTTCAATTCCCACGTTTTGTGGTTGTAGAGCTCCGAAAGCAGAGCTATTGCCATATCTATCTCTATAGGACACGAGATTACGACATGTCGTATCTCCCAACACTTCTCATGCAAGAAATATCTACCCTACGGCCGGTGCGCCGGACTATCCATACTCTCAGTTATTCTTCATCTAATTCAAGCTGGCGACTTCAGATTATGCAGTTAAAACGTTGAATTACGGCCATCGCTATCCTCTTCTTGATTTAGCATGATGCGTCTTGCCTCATCCGACATCAGTTTCGGAAACTTTCAACGCATCACCTTCAATATCTCCATGGTCCTGTGGTCTTGTCTAAATTTTTATCTGGGTCTTCATCATAAACTCTTGCCACTTACATGAAACTCTTCGTCACATAAGGTGCACACCTGGTTACAATTCAAAACAGCTGCTGACTGCCGCGGCACTTGGTGCCACATTCAAAACTTCCGATGTCTGGTGTATCAAGTGCATACGGCTGCCGACTGCACCTCACGAGTGTATAAAATCTCGAGCACGATCCTTTGAACTAAAACTTGGTTCTTCCTCTCACATCGAACGTCTTTTTTTCATCTTCCTTACCAACCTCCCTTTCTGGTGCTATAACTCCTCTGCTGAGCACAAGCCTAGTTCAAGTCTACCAAGGACTTGTGATTCTTGCCGTTTGGCTACTTGGGATTCGCAGCCTTTCTTTTTTCTTTAAAAAGAGCAAACCGACTCAACTTCTGATGCCAAGAGACGAGCCCTTCGCAGATGATTTCGCTAGGCTAGCTGAACTCTGAGGACACATCATTCTTTGCATTTTCTGTCGGGCCACATCAACCCTGCTTTCGATCCCATCAAAGTCATCAGCATGGATGAGATCGGAGCAAGGGTGAAGAGAGAGCAGCATGAGTCTATTAAAATAACAGTAAGTCATCTCTACGCCTCGGTCGACTACCATTTTCTCGGGATTAACACTCCGCCCTAGCCAGTGACAGCGATGGAGACGGCTCAAACGACAGTTGGAGCAAACGCGATGTCCATCAATTACGTCGACTTGACTGGATATGGAGACCATGGTCATGGTCTCGATAAGCCACGTCCGATCAAAGCTGAGCCTGAAGTCACTACTGAAGTAGTTGAGATCATCAGTCCTCAACTAAGAGCAACTGAACTGCAAGACACTGAAGACAAAATTAATAGTCTTGATTTTACTGAGCCACGTCCGATCAAAGCTGAGGTAGAAGTCGCTACTGAAGTAGTTGAGATTCTCAGTCCTCAACTGAAAGCAACTGAACTTCAAGTCACTGCGGACAAAATTGAAAGTCCTGGTTTCTCGAAGCCACGTTCGATAAAAGCTGAGCTACCTGTCACCAGCACTGAAGTAGTTGAGATTGTCAGTCCTCAACTGAAAGCAACTGAACTTCAAGTCACTGCGGACAAAATTGATAGTCCTGGTTTCTCGAAGCCACGTTCGATAAAAGCTGAGCTACCGGTCACCAGCACTGAAGTAGTTGAGAGTGTCAGTCCTCAACTGAAAGCAACTGAACTTCAAGATACTGGGGAGAAAATTAATAGTCCTGGTTTCTCGGAGCTACATCCGATCAAAGCGGAGCTAGCCGTCACTCCTGATATAGAGGAGGTTACTAGTTTTCAACCTCTTTCGACCATTTGTATAGACACGGAGGACGATGTTACGAGGCTGCGCAGTCGCGCAAACATCACACAGGAGCTCGAGCCGAAGCATTCAGAGATCAAGAGTGCGGCACTCGTGGACACAATCGGCAGCATGATGGAATGCGACACAGAAAGCACATACGACGACTCGTCTGAAAGCGAACTTGATGACGACGAGAGAGACAAGACCTATGAGGAGGGCTCGGAAAGATTAGCGACTAAGACAAAAAAAAATCGACGACCTGCGGCAAAGACTGCGCGTGAATTTTTCGCAAGGCTACAGGAAAAACAGAAGACTTGCAAGACAAAGCAGGCATCTGGGAAAGCGCCAAGAAGGTCAGCGGGGAAGGCTACTTCTGACCTTGGAATTCTCGCGCAGTTGCAGCAGGACGTCCATAATGGAGAAAGCATCAGGGATGTACCAGCTACTACTATGCCAGGAATGTCGACGCGTACACATGCAGAACAACTGGCCATCATGTGTAACAGTATCCCAGCTGGATCGGACAACAGACGAAAGCAGACCCAGAAACGGGACCTTAAACAGGCTGTGAAGTCGTTTGGACACAGGGCTATTACGGCGGTGGATGGAGACTGGCGGCACAGAGACATGGAGACAGCCTTGTACAGTCACCAGCTTACCGCCGCATCATGGATGATGGAGAGAGAACTGGTCAAAGCTGGACCAGACGGGGGAATCTTGGCCGACGAGATGGGAATGGGGAAAACGCTCATGAGCCTTGCTTGTGTGGTGGGAAATCCGCCCGAGGAAGCTGACCCCAAAAAAGTTTTTAGGGCAACCCTGATCATAGTGCCTAACATGGCCGTGGCTGAACAATGGGTTGAAGAAGCCAAGAAGCACCTGAAGAAAAAAATCGCAGACTATGTTATGATATATCAGGCGAAATCGGAGCAGCCTCGAACAATACTTCAGCAGTATTGGATAATGTAAGTCCATCCACGACTCCGTTGACCAGAAGCTAAATCATTGTATAGGATAACAACCATGCACGAGGTCAGGCAGCAATTCGATTTTTTCGAGAACAAAGCTATGCAGAGCGAACCGTCAACGCAGCGCAGCGCAAGAATTAGCAAGAAATCCTGCCAGCTGTTTGATTTGAAGTGGTATCGCGTAATTTTAGATGAAGCACACGCGATTAAAAACCTAAACAGCAGGAGTAAGCTACAACACTGTGTGAAGTCTACAACTTTTATCGATCGTACACGGGCAACCAATGCTTACGCTCGGGTTAGGTAAAAAGGCATGCTGCTCTCTCAAAGCGAAATACCGCTGGGCCTTGACTGGTACACCCCTGTCCAACAGGACCACAGGTAAAGCAGGAACGCGGTACAAGCAGAACAAGAGGATATTTCGAACGGCGCTAATTTGCACAGAATTTCTGCCATATCTCAAGTTTATTGGCTGCAACATTGAGGAAGATGTGTACGGGTTTAAAAAGCGTTATGTCGCCGACGTTAGTGTGGAAAATGTTGAACGCGCGTAAAGCTTCGTCTATTGCTAACGCAGGCTGTAGAACAAGGCAAATAAGAGGTTGGAAGCACTTATTTCGACGGTGATGTACCGACGGTAGGTTGTTCCAAGAAAGTAAGTCTCGATCAACTTCTCTAACTTGAACCTCAGAACGAAAAACGATACTTTTCTTGGTCATAAAATTCTGGATATCCCAAAATGCCACACACAGGACATTCATTTTGCGATATCTCAGGAAGAAACTGTCCTTTATAAGTATAAACCTTCTAGCACAATGAAAATGGCGGTTCTGAATCTGACGCAGTGTTTCAGCTTCATCAAATCTGTCTACAAAAAGCTCTCTGAAAAGTTGGACAAGGAGACATCAGTGAAGATTGAGAAGGCGGACGATGAGTCCGCTGCGCATCTGGAGGCGCAACTCAAGGAAGAACTGCTGAAATTGCACGCCGAACAGTACATGATGCTGAGAATGGTGCTCTCCCATCCCTACAATGTTGAGAATTTTTTTCGCACCATGGTCTCTGGCGACGATATACAACGTCTGAGACGGGACTTGGCTGATATAGGGCAGAAAAGAACGGTCATGGAACAACTGTTTGAAGACAAAGAACTGGCCAAAAAGCTCGAGCCCTATCGCTCTGGGGTCCAAAGGATGGAGGAATGGGCTTACGGTGCACTCGGCGGGCATGTAACCCTTGACGTCTGTCTCAACTTGATGCAGATTGAACAAGAAGCGAAAGCATCCAGTTGCGCTATGTGTGAGGAAACTCCAAAACTGCCGATGAAAGCAGAAAAGGTATGTCAAGAAAAAAAAGAACAGAACAGAAAAGAAAAGAAAAGAAAAGAAAAGAAAAACACACACATATGGAAGCGCTCTCAGTCAATTCGCTGACGTTGGCAGTGCGGCCATTTCTATTGCGACAAGTGCTACGCCACCAAGATAGAGAGTCTTGCTATGACAGAGTCCGGACATGCTCTTGTTAGTATAAGTATCCAACCCTACATACATGTCTGAGTGAAGATGGCGATTCTCATGTACTGATGATGAGCCACAAAGACTTGCGATTTCGAGCAATGTGGCCAGCCTGTACTGGTAACGCCACACTCCCAGTCCATGGCGAGAGAGGTGCGGAATGCATCAGGGGGCAGCACGTTTGCAGAGCCTGGAATTGATTCCAACCGTGTGTATTTGCCACGACCTCAAGAAAGAAATGGATGCTTCATTCTTGGACAAACCAGGAAAGATGCGCCACACATACCGAGTTCGCGCCTGACGGTTGCCATGTGTGTGCTCACAAGCTGGGTCGCCGACTTCCCTCAGGACAAAATCATGGGTACGTAGATGTGGCACGTAATGGTTTCTGGGGCCAGAAAGACTGACAAGGTGCATTAGTTTTCACGCAATTCATTTCTACGGCAAAAACGCTGGGCCTCATGCTTCAACAGGCCAGAATCCCCTTCCTGTACTATTACGGGTGCGTGTCGGGCTCGAAAAGGGCACAAGCCTTGGACATGTTCAGAGGAGAAACCAAACCGAACATAGACGTCTTGGTGAGTTGGTCTTTACTCGAGTCGGGGACTGAGACTGACCTTTTTCTTTTTGTCCCCTCAACACAGCTTGTGAGCTTGAAAGCCGGTGGTCAGTCACTCAACCTCGCCTGCGCCAATCGAATCATCATAATTGATCCATGGTGGAATGTCACGGCGGAGCAGCAAGCCATCGGCCGCGCGCACAGAATCGGACAGAAGAAGGAATGCCATGTAGTCCACGTATGGACCGACTCAGACATGGATGAGAAGATGCTCGGCCTCCAGAAGTCCAAGAGTGAAGAGATTGATTACGCCCTACAGGATGATGGACACATTCCTATGAGCATAGATGACGAGCAGCGTGAGGAGCTACTCGCTGTCACGTCGAGGAACAAGGGAAATGGAAAGCAGAGAACGGCGAGGCCGGCCCGGCAGGGCAAGAAGCGGTCCAAGAAGCAGGAGGCTGGTTCCAACAAAGCCAATGGCGGTTTGGACAGAAAGCGCCGCAAGAAGTCCTGATGACAACGCCGACTGGGACTTGGACCGCGCAGCCGCGTTGTTTCGCGGTTTCCACACGCAGGCTTGGCCGGTCTTGGGAAACGGGTAGTCTGAGCGGGCTGAAATGAGTGAAGGATCGATGAAGGCGATGATGGATTTGGGCGTCGAGATGGCAGGAAGACTTCGGAATTGCTGGTGCCCCGTGGGAAGTCCCGACGTACGACATGCACGTTACAAGGCAGAATGGCAGAAACGAGCTTTGGGGGAATGCCCTTGATGCGAAGAATTTAAATAAATAGAACAGAGCAGATTCCGAGCGAGCAATGAAGCAACGAAGCACCGGTGCGCAAGAGGCATGACAAGTGCAATGCATGCGACACGGTCAGGAACACGGCGTGACAGGTGAGCCGTGCCGTGCACGTGGAAAGAAGCGTATGTCGCTATGAGAATCAATAATGCTTGGGATGGGGATCCGCGATGCCTAACAAGGTCAAAGGCGGCGGGACGATAGAGGCTCCAGGTGCAAAAATCGGTCAGGTTGGAGCTTGAGGTCTGCGGCCGCGAGCCGAGGGCCGAGGGCAATGGCATCTCGCTGTCATCACTCCCGATGACCGGCAGCCTAGTCTGTCGGATAGGATATCGCGGTTTTCGAGAACTAGGGCCTGTCGTGGCCCGGGGGCTCGGCACGGCGGGCTGGTCGTGACGCGGCAGGGCCAGAAAAAAGAGCAGAAAAAAGAATAGGAAAAAAGGAAAAAACAAGAAAGAAGAAGAAAGAAGAAAGGAGAAAAGGCTTCCACAGGGCGCCTCGTTCACTCCCTTTCGCCACGTCCACCGTCGTCCACCCGTCCTACACGTCATGACGCCGTTTCATCCAGATGGCCGGTATGCTGGCTTGCTGCTGGCGCAACTACAGACCCCTTCGGCGAATGACCATGGGCATGTTCTTTTGGTACATGAACCATGCATTTCGGCAGGTCCATTCATGGCCAGTGTCAGGCAGGTTGATCTAAGGAAGAAAAAAAAAAAAAAAAAAAAAAAAAAAAAAAAAAAAAACACCGCGACGCCACGAGTTAGCAAAGCAGATCCCACCAAGTTTCTTCAAGTGCCCCCTCTTTTCTTCGTCTTGGGTCTGTGGTTCCTGAAACGTACATGAAACAAGGTATAAAGCGTGGCCATGAGCTTGTAAATCTCCACCTTGGCAAGTGACTTTCCCATGCAAGCACGACTACCCGCGCCAAACATGAGGTCCGTGACTTCTTCCATCCGTCGTCGACGCTGCGAAAAGTGCCACGCACTCTCCTGTGGGGCCTGCAGCCATCTCTCGGGCACAAAGGCGTCGACTTCGTCTCCAAAGACGCTCATGTCTCGTGTCACCACCGTAGGGTTGATGCCGACGTTGGTTCCTTGGGGAATGAACCGTCCGTCCGGAAGCTGGAATCCACCAGCAGGCACTTGTCGCTCAAACATCAGCCCTATCGCGGGACTCATCCGTGCGGCTTCACGTATGACGGCATCGAGATACAAAAGATGCTTGACGTCACGCCACTGGGCGGGCACAGAGACGCCTGCTCCCACAAGCTCTGTCTGCAGTCGTACCTGTGCTTCGGGACGCTTGGCGAGGTAATACACAATGGGACGCAATGCTCCGGCAGTGGAGTCTCCACCGGCCAGGATGTTGAGCATGAGCCAATTGACGACTTGGTCGTCATCGACGAAATCGTAGACATCTCTGAGGTCGTTGTACTTGTCGGCGAAGCTTTTGACCCGTTTGCGCTCCAAGCTCCCATCGGAAAGCTTCCTTTGGTAGTCTGCAACGAGATTGACCGTGTAAAGGAAACCCTTGACAAGTGGCTTGGGCCCAAGCCGCATGACGGGGTTCTTGTCCAGCCAGTTGTCGAGCCGAGGAATTTGGGATACCTGTCCATCAATCAAGCATAGAGCTGTCAATAAAACGAGTGCGGTTGACAGGCCAGCAGAGCACAAACATGCCTGTCGGGTTGGTGGGACAAAAACATCTGGTGCCGTCATACCGTCGCGAAATAGTCCAAGCCAGCTGTGGACTCGGCAATCATGCCATCGACATCCTTGCCTTGCTCGATGAATCCATAGTGTCTTCCCAAGCTGACGTTGCCAGCAAAGTCCCATGCAACTGGGTAGTTGTTTCGTTGTCAGCAAATACCTCTTTCTTTTCTTTTCTTTTCTATTTCTTTCCTTTCCTTTCTTTTTCTTTTTCTTTTTCCTTTCTTTTTTTTGCTTTTTTTCTTTTTTCTTTCCTTTTTCTTTTTCCTTTCTTTTTTCATACTTCTTCCCTTTACTTAAGCATCTCCACTACACTCGGCTTGAGAATCACACGGCAGGAAAAAAAGGATAGTCATACAGTATGTCAGCCAATCATCCATCATGCAGATGGGCGGCCTGCTGTCGGAGGTAGCATCCGCGAAAGCTGTGCCCAATTTGTTCGCGAATGCCAAAATGGTCTCGTCCATCAAAGGTTCCATGTCCAGAATTTTCGTCAGGGACCAGAAGCCTGCAATTGGCCGCGTGAACTTTGTGTGGAACGCCTCATCCTGCGTGTTGAAGATGTTGGAAATTCGCTGCCCGTTGACGACCACATCGTTGACACGGTACATGTCGCCCTACATTGTGGATTGGAATGGAGAAGACGAGTTAGATTGTTTCCATTCCCTTTTTCCTCTTTCTTTTTTTCGTTTGTAAGAATGTCTTTGTGCGTGCGTGCGTGTGTGTGTGTGTGTGTGTGTGTGTGTGTGTGTGTGTGTGTGTGTGTGTGTGTGTGTGTGCAAGAAAGAGGCTATTTTTTCCGAAACCTTGTTTATGTAGTCTGGTCTCCCAAGTGACAAAGGGCGTCTTTTCTCTTTTCCTTCTCTTTTCTTTTTCTCTTTTTGAATGTAAAACGGGATCGCACCTTTTTCCAGGCATTTTTACTTGTGCTCGCGTATACGACCTTGATCAGGCTTGGATCGCTCAGGCTGATGGCGTTGGGGCCAATGCGGACTGCGTCGCCCCATTTCCGATGCCATCCGCGTGTCGTCGAGTCCACGTTGCCCAAGGCCGTCAGGAAGGCTCTCCAAAAGTTGGTAAACCTTGCGACGGCTGGGCCGGGGAAGGCCCTGAGTGGCGAGAAGAAGAACTCGCGAATGGTGACGACGACGAGCAGCAGTGTCACAGCCAGGGTCAGTTGCGCCCCGCTCAATGCTCCCAGGACAGCCATTGGCGTTGGACCAGACGGGTTTTTTTTCTTCTTCCCGGGCGCCCCTTCTTTCCGTCCGGTGGCTCCTTCCCGAAACGATGGCCGGGCAGCGGGCGCGGAATGCAAAGCCGGGCTCCTGCTTTTTGACTGAGTGTGTTGGTTTTTCTTTGCCAACGATCCGGGATGTAATGTTATATTCCGTGACAATGTGAAGAGGGATCCTTGTCCTTTTCTTGTCTTGTCTTTTCTTTTTTCCCTCCCCTTTCCTTTTCCTCTCGCCTCCGCAGCTCTATATCACACAGGCAATCCGGGTGGTGAGAAAAGTCGAGGAAATGGCATATGAAAAGAACAAGGGAGGTCAGATCAAAGTACAGCAGACAAGCTGACTGACAAAAAGAGAGAGGAAACGGGAGAGAGCGCTGCCATGTTATTTGTCCTGACTGGAGCGAAACAAACAAGGGCATGCCACGACTCCGTGGCCATCAAAAGGCCATTGAAAATTTCTACAGCTTCTCCCCTGCATCACGACGGCTGCCAAGGCCCCGCGCCTGGAATCAAAGACATGCAAAAGGCCCTCGAAAGACCGTCCAAAGACGGTCGAGAGACGGTCAACGACCCTCCACGACCCTCGAGGACCCCTCTTTTTCTCCTCCTCCACGGCTAGACACAGGAGGAAGCAGGAAAGGGATTGGCGGCGCGTCACGACAGGGCATCAAGCGAGGTTGTGACATTTGACAGGACTCGCGAACCACGTCCACGCCCATGCCCACGCCTGCACCACCTGGACTGCTTTGGATGTCTCTGGCGGGTTTACGCCTTTGCATGCGCTATGCACGCATTAGTCTTGGGCCCCTTGGCGATCAGGTCTCGTGTCGTGCACCGAGGTCAGAGGCTGTAACAATGCGGGTGCATGAGCATGGCCGCCAGACTTGTGGCGACAAGAGGAAACATGGACATGGCCGCCAGTGAGCCGCCAGTGAGCCACCAGCTGACGATGTTTCGAGGTGAAGGTTTCGTGGCCGTGGCCGTGGCCGTGGCCGTGGATGGTGGATGGCGGATGGTGGATGGCGGATGGTAGACGATGGACTGTGGACGGTAAATGATGGATTGATTGTGGACGCCAGTTGGAGCGAGTGGACCCGGGGTCAGCCCAGCCCTGGCCCTGGATCCCGCTGCAAGGCCAGTCACGGACGTGGCGCTCAATTGAGCGACGTTGACTCAATCTGGCACAATGGTGACCACACTGGACGCACCAGACGGGGACAGCGGACAGGGACAGTGGACAAGATTGCAGCATGTAGTAGGGCGGTCGCCGCCCGAGGTCCAGGGCCAGCACCGACGGCGGCGGCGGTGGCCGCTTACATAAGTTGACAGCCTGCAGGCAGGCGTCACCACCAGACATGGGCGACGGGCGCTGGGCGCTGGGCGCAACTGGGTCTGGCGGCTGGGCCGACTGCAATATCCACCAATCCGATGCATTGCACGTGCTCGCGCCCCCGTTCGCTCCGCGAATCCACGTCAAAGCGCCATGGCACAAGCGGCAACAGCAACCACGGACAGACCAGGCGTTTGCTGTTTTCCCTGCATCGTCGGCACAACTTCATTGTCTCGCATCGAGCCCCGCCACAACATTCAGAACATCCAGCGTCGATGCCAATATCGAGCTATCGAGCCCGCCGAGCGTCACACCATGCTGGCCACCCGCAGCCCTAGCGCTGCCGCTGCCGCTGCCGTTGTCGCTGCCGCTGCCGAGTGGCTTGTTCCCGCCCGCACAATGAGACACCTGCTGATCAATGGTTTCTACTCACGTTTCCCTTCATGTGTGCATGTATGCATGTATGGCCCATGGATCATGAGACCGAGCTGAGCGTCGTCATGCCGTCTTTTCTTCTCCTTGTCCATCATTTTGTGGAAATCGACTGTCAGAAATCCCTACTGTCCATGCAGATCTCTCCGCATCATCATCATGGCTCAGGTCTCCATGACGCTATTGGTAGCAAAAAAAAAAACAATCCTCTTGAATTAAAGCAAAAAGCGGACATAAAAAAAACACAATTAATAGTAAGTAAAAAGAAGAAAAAGAAAAAAGAAAAAGAAAAAGAAAAGGGTTGTGTATTAGGGAGTTTGGGCTGATAAAGTGCTCAAGTGCCCGGCTTTTTGTATGCTAGCGGAGCCATATTGAATGTCCGGGGAGTTACCGACGATCATCATTCGATCTTACCAATATCTAGTCTCTTCTCGATGATTGAGCTACCTCGCTTGGCCTGTCTATCGCGATTCAACCCTAAGGCTCTGGCTCTGGGAGTACCAAATGGTCCGATGATTTGGGATCTTGTTGGCCCCAAACACCTACCAGTGTGGAGAGGGCCTGCTGAGAACTGGCGGCACAGCAGAGACCTTCAAGGATCTTTATGCACTTTTCCCCCTGTCCGAGACGCCTACTGTGCTGGCTCCGTTCTAATGCATGAGACACACGAGACACACATCTGACTCCATGGTGGTTGGCAGGGACGAAGGAGTGATTAGCAGTCCGTATTTTGACCCAACGGCCTTTTTCGCCGGCTGTTTATTTGTGTTCATCACTCGGCCGACAATATCGTCCATAGTTTTACCCCTTCCCGATTTGCCTGACTGAAAGACGTCGTTTTTTTTAAGGATATCCCAGAATTCTTATATAGTCTCTCAGATGCAGATCAGCGCCCGTATTCTCTTCGTGGTCCAGCTCATAAGGCGACCACTAACGTGACACTACCAAACCAGCTTTGAGCTTCATGACACCCCCTCCACCGACGACGACAGACGGCGAGCCGACAGCGGATTATTTGGCTGAGAGCCATTCCGAATCCCTGAAATGCATTCTGTGGATTGCTGCTGGCCTGCCAACTGTGTTCGTTCTTCTTCGCTGCTACACAAGACTATGTCTACGGAGGGTATTTGGACTTGACGACTACTTCATGGTCGCAGCCTTGGTGCGTTGTATTTATCATCTCACGTTGGCTTCAAATAACAGAGAGAGCGAGAGAGAAGAGAGAGAGAGAGGAGCGGGAAAAAACAAAAGAAAAGAAAAAGAAAAGGAAAAGGAAAAAGAAAAGTAGACAGCGCGCTCTCCTCTTCCATTCAGCTCAACAAGACATGCATCTACGAACAGCCAATCTGACTTGGACCTCAGCTTCTGTTAATAGCCTATGCTGCCGTCCTTACCGTCGCAGCCGACAAAGGGCTGGGCCGCCACATGGCGTACGTGCTCCAGAACCCCGAGAATGTAATTGACGTTGCGCTCATGAGTTTCGTGTCACAACCCTTCGTCATCATGTCCTGCGCCCTCGGCAAGACCTCGTTTGCGTTGACCCTGCTCCGTGTTGCTGCCCAGCGATGGGCCGTCGTATTGCTCTGGTTCATCATGATTTCGATGAATGTGCTTCATATCATCATCTGTTTCTTTGTGTTTCTGCGCTGTGAGGATCCTCGCCACCTGTGGAATCCGGCTATTCCGTCAAAGTGCTGGCCCGCGGCTGTGTTTGACGATATTTCATTGTTTATTGGATGTATGTGACGAGAAGACTTTCCTTTCTCACTTGTTCTATTTCGGAAAGAAGAGGAAGAAGAAGAGAAAGAAGGAGAGAATGCTGATTTGACATGTTTCTTGTAGCATATTCGGCTGCCACGGATTTCATATTGGCTCTGCTACCGTGGGCGATTTTGTGGAAGCTACAAATGAAGAGGCGAGAGAAATTTGGCGTTGCCGTGGCCATGAGCTTTGGCGTCTTGTATGTGAGCATCCCGCTCCATGAAAAGAGAAGAGCAGAAGAAAAAGAAAAGTGGAGGGGAAAACTCGCGTTGAAATCAAAGTCAAGTCGGCAAGGCCTAACCACAGTTCTTTTTGCAACAATACGAAACAGTGCCGGCTCAGTCGCCATCGTCAAAATACTACATCTCGTAGCCAACTCGGACAAAATGGACATCACATACTCCCTAACATCATTACTCTGGTATGGTTTGACTCCCAAACGCATACCTACTCATAAATTTGTCCACAGACAAGTGCTGGTGCTGGTGCACCTTTTGACCACCGAAACTAACGACAGACGATGCCTTCTACACACGCAACGCAGGTGGGCCGGAGTCGAAAACGGCCTGATTCTCATCGGCGCATGTGTGCCAACGCTACGACCGCTACTGAAGAAGATCTTTCCAGGTTCATCAATGAAGAAGGAGCCGGTCTCGAACCATGGCCACCAGCTCATCACGTTTTCCAACTTCAACGTATTCGCACCAAAAGCGAGGCGGGGTCAATGGAGCACGACCGTGGAGACCGAGGTTCGCCACGATGATCCCTCGGACGGTTTGAGCGAGCGGAGTATTCTGAAGAGGGCGGCGGAAGAAGACGAGAATGTGGAGATTCGACGCAAGGTCAGCAGCAGGATGGAAGGGGGGGATTCCGACTCTTCGGAGCATCACATCAGGAAGACGATGGAGGGGGATGTCATTCACGACAGAATTTAAGGGAAGAAAAAAATAAAACCTGGAATTGGTG
>SRPV01000052.1:0-47355 GCA_018360135.1 Claviceps sorghi | reverse complement strand
ACCTAATAGTTTATTAAGCTTAGTAAGACTTTAGAATTAATTTTTATAGTAATTAAGTAAGTAATTAAAATTTAGCTTAAAGATTTAAGCTGCTTACTCTAAGGGCTATATAGTAGGCTACCTTAGGGTGCACTTTATAGCTAATTTATATAACAACTAAAGGGTTATAGAAGATTTTATAACTAGCATTTTTATTGCTAAAATAAAGGGAATTTTTTTATATAATTAGTTAATTTTTCTAATTTTTAAAGTTATATACTAATTTTTACTAAGTTAATATTTAAGGAGCATATTAGTACCTTATTTATATAGCTATAAGTCTATTTTTTTGTTTTTTTATATAAATAAATTTTATAAAAAATAAAAAGTAGCTTATAAGCCTCTTTTTATAAAGCTAAGCCTTTAATAAGCTTAAAGGGTATATAAGGGAGAAGATATTCCCCTTTATTAACTGCCTACTAACTATATAAACTATTAATCTAAGCTAGCTACCTATAATATTAAATAATTAAATAAAAATCTAAGAAAATTCTACTGCCTTTTATAAGCTAGAATTTAGTGTATTTTAAGTGCTAAAAGTTATATATTAAGCTTTTAATATTAGTTATAAAGCCTATAGCTTTAGCTATAGTACTACAAAGCCCTTTTAGCTTTTAGCTTACTAAGCCTTACTACCTTAGTAATTTAGAGGGCAAAAGCCTCTATAAACCCCTTATTTCTAATAAGTTATAAGCTTAAAAGTAACTTCTTAGTACCTAAAAATTTACTAAATTTTATAGAGTATTTAGAAAATTCTCTAGAAATTTACTTAATATTCTATGTTAAGTAAAAGACTTAAGAAAGACTTAGAAGCTATTATTCCTTTTATAAAAATAGAATAAATTTACTAAAAAAAGACTTCCCTTTTATAAAATAGGGAGAATTATAGTTATAAAAAAAATTCTACTTTTATAAAAAATAGAATCTATAAGAAAAGAAGTTTTCCCTTTTATAAAAAAGGAAAAGAAAAGAAATTATAGAATATTTCTATTTTTATAAAAAGAGCTTATAGAGCTATTTCTCTCTATAAAAAGGAACCTTATAAAAGCTTTCCTTTTTATAATAAAGCTTAGAAAATTCCTTCTTCTAAGTAAAGACCTATAAAATTAAAACCTTTATAGGCACTTTTGTGGATTTTTATAGAGATTTTCTCTTTAATTTTTAATAGTTATAGAACTTATAAATTTAGGCCCCTAGGCTAAAAGCTAAGAGTAAGCTTAGGTTAACTTAGTGAATTAGTAAATTACTATTTAGAATTTAAGTATTACTAATATTTTATAAAAATTAGAAGATTTAGCTATTGCTATAGCTAATAATCTAAAGCCTAAGCTAGTAAAATTACTAAAAAATCCTAATTTTAGTAAAAGTATAAGCTATAAAAAGAATTCTAATATATTAAATTCCTATAATAAATTAGTTATTAAAGAATTTAATAAAAGGGTATATAGCTTTCTAAAAGCTATAAGGCTTAAGGGACTAGAAAACTATAACTAATAGAAATAAGCCTTAGCTATCTAATTTAAGGCTTTAGAAATACCTAATTTTCTAAATATTTCTAAGGGATTTTCTAGTAATTTAAGTAATCCTAACTAAGCTATTATTCTTATGCTTCTAAGAGATAGCTATTCTAAGGGCCCTTAAGCTGCTATAATTTAGTAATAAGACCCTATAGAAGCCTTTAGCCTTCTAAAAAGGCAGTATTCTTACAGTGCTAAAATATAATATAGCTCCCTATATTTCTAATTTTATAGCCTTACTTTTTAAGGTTATAAAGGATCTTTAGAGGCTTTTAATACTTTATTTAATAATTTATTAGCTAGATTAGCAATTTTTAGCGTTTTTATAGAGCCTATAGATTAAGTAAATTAGTATTTATAAGCATTAAAATCTACTTTTCCTTAGTAGGCAGAAAGGTAACGATTTATTATAAGGATTAATAAGGCCTTAAGGATCCCTATAAGGGCACTAAATCTATAATTTTTAATAGTAAATCTACTAAAAGAGTAGCAAGATAAGAGCTTTATAGTAGCTAAAGCTTTAAATTATAAAGCTAAAGAATCTATATATAAGGGATCTAAAGAAAATAAGACCCTTAATTCTAATTTAAAAAAGAATAAAAATAAGAAGAATAACCTTAAAGAAAATAAAGGAAATTCTAAGTCCTCTTCTAAAAAAAAGAAAGGTAAATTATCTAAAAAATCCTTTAAAAAGGCTAAGGATAAGACCTAAAAGGGCGCTTTTATACTAAGCAATTTTAGCCTTACTAATAGCTCTTTAGAGCCCTTTAGTAAACCTAGTAGCCTTAGTACTAATAGTAAATCTTTTAATTCTAGTAGTGTTATTAGTACTAAAAGTAAGCTAAAATTAGAAGATAAGATATTTTCTAAGGCCTTTAATTTTAGCTATAAAGTAATAAAGAATGCCCTTCTTTATAATATAAGCTTTATAGTATACTTAGTTAATTTTAAAGAGCACTTTATAAGCTATACGCCCTATAAAAAGGGATAGGCTAGGCTTATTTCTACTAATAAGGGACCTATTTATTTAAAGGGATTTAAAAAAGCTAAATTTTTAATACTTTACTAGTAAAACCCTAATAAATATAGGCTTTTAGTTCTTTAAAATACACTATATTTTCTAGACCTAAATATAAATATAGTTAGTAAATTAAAGCACTATTTAGTAGGGGGCTATATAAGTAAAAATGCCCTATATTTAGCTAATAGGTCTTATATTAGTCTTTTAAATGTTAAAAAACATGGTTTTTTCTTTTAAGTAAAAGATAATAATACACCCCTTTTAAGAACTAATAGTAGCTCTTTTAGCTACTATAATAGTTACTTTTGCTACTAAGCTAGCCACCCTATGAAGGTAGAAATACCTTTATAAGAGCTATTCTAAGCTAGCAAAGCCACTAAAATTAAAGAATTAGGGGATTTTAGTAATTTAGAACCCCCTAATCCTATAGCCCCTTCTTCCCTAATGCCTATAGCCCTAAGCTAAGCCCTTAAATTATAAGATTTAGTCCTTAAATCTAAGGATTTATAGGGGGTTTTAGTAAACTCTCTTACTGTTTTATTAGAGGCTTTAGAAGACTATAAGGCAACTAAAGAAATTTTAGAGCCCTTAGGTTTGCTAGTACCTTACTAAGAGGCCTATAGCTCCTTAAAAGGGACCTAGTAAGGAGCTAAGGAAGAAGGCCCTATAAGGCCTAAAAGGCCACCCTAATTAGGCACTAAAAGTGATTTTTTAAAGCCTAATTTGTACTAAAAATTGCTAAAACTAGCTGAAATTTAGTATATCTAGCTAGGGCATTTAAGGCTTAGCCTTTTAAAGAAAACAAGCTAATTAGCTAAGGGAATACTAGATTTTTTTAGTATTAAAGATAAGGATTTTAACTACTTAGCTTATAACTAAACTAAGGCAGTTAAAAGGCTTAGTAAAAATCCTATCTCTAACCCCCCTAAAGCCCTTAATAGAATAAAGAGGGATATAGTAAAAATAAGCCCTATTCCCTATAATAGGCACTAAATTTGCTTATTTTTAGTAAACTAAAAGACTAAATTTAGGTAGGCTTTATAAATTCCTAATAAAAAAGGCCTTACTATATTTTTAGCTATAAAAGGCTTCTTTAAAACCCTAAAGAATAAATTTAGGACCTACCCTAAACATCTACATTTTAATAGGGGTAAAGAAATTAATTCTGCTTTATAAAGCTAGCTAGCTAAAAAGGGGATTAAATTTACTACCTCTTCCCCTTATATCTATAAGTAAAATAGATTAGCTAAGCGTTCTATTTATATTATTATAAATAGATTATAGGCTACCCTATATTAGTCTAGCTTACCTTTATTTTTATAGAATTTTACACTTTTTTTAGTATTAAATTCTATAAATTTATTAGCTAATTTAATAAAACTAGCGTGCTTAGTATAATTATTAGCTAATAACTTTAATAAGCCTTTTAGGCCTAATTATAGCTCTCTTAGGGCTATAGGCTCTTATTATAAGGTTCTAATTTTACTAAAAAAAAGGCCTAAAGCTTAAAAGCTAGCCCCTAGGACTATACCTAAAAAGCTAATTACTATAGTAGGTTCTAAGACCTATATAGTATATATTCCCTCTAAGAAGCTTATAATAAAGACTAACTTTCTTAAAATTATAGAACCTATAAGCCTTATTTTTAGCAGCCTTTCTAGGCTTTCTATAGGGAATAGCTCTTTAAAGGGGGATTTTCCTACTAAAAATGCCCTAAAACCCTTTATAATTTTAGAGGGAGCTAAGGCTTTAGAACCTTTTAACCCTTCTATAAAAAGTAATTCCTTAGAGGGGGAATAATAATAACTTAATAAGGTTATTCTTAGTAATAAGGATTACCCTATAGCTAATAAACAGATAGTTAATTTAAAGCTTAGCTAAGCCCTTAATCCTAAGGACCTAATTTCCTTAAATTCTCTATAATTCTTGCCTAAAAAAATCGATTTAAATCCAGAAAAAATAGATATTAATATAAGGGCTATAGTATAGAAATTCTGCTATAAGGCACAACTAAAAGCAAAAGAAAATATACTTAATAGTAAGCCTAAGACCTAGAAGTAAGCTTTAAATTCCCTAAAAAAAGCTAAATAGCTAAAAGCTATATTTAGTAAATTTAAGCAACTTTTAAAGGCTAGAACTTTGAAATTTATAAAGGCAGACTAAGTCCCTAAGAGCTAGAAAGTTCTAAAAAATTGCTTAGTATTAAAGATAAAGAGAGATAAAGAAAATAATCCTCTAAAATATAAAGCTTAGCTTATTATAAAAGAATTTATATAAATAAAAGGTCTAAATTATATAGATACTTTTGCTGCTACTAATATTCCCCTTAGCTAGTGGATTTTATTAGCCTTAGCAGCTATAAAGGACTAGGAAATAGAGTAAGTAGACTTTATAGGTGCGTTTTTAAATAGCCACCTTAAAGAGCTTATTTATATAATAATTCTAGAGGGCTTTACAGAATTTATTAAGTAAAATCTATAATTAGCTAAATTAGCTAAAAGCTATAGTTATAAGGCTTCTAAAAATTAGATAATTATCCTTAGAAAGACCCTTTATAGCCTAAAGCAAAGCTTTAAAAAGTAGTAGTAAACGCTAATAAAAGTGCTAAAAAGCCTTAGCTTTAGCCCCCTTATATCTAACCCTGCTATATTCTATAATCCTAAAACTAAGACTTTTATTATTATATATATTAATAATTACCTTGTAATAGGGCCAAATCTATAATATATAAATTAGCTTAAAAAGGCCTTATATAAAGCCTACCCTATAGAAGATAGGGGCCCTATAGAATTCTTCCTAAGAGTGTAAATTTAGCGTAATTAAAAAAATAAGACTCTAAAAATACACTAAAAACAGTATATTTAAGAGGCCTTAGCACGCTTTAAGCTTAAAAATTATAAGGTAGTTAGAATTCCTATATAGCAAAGAGTCTTAAAAACTCAGCTTACTAAGCTCCTTAACCCTAAGGAAATAAAGGAATATTAAAGTATTATAGGGACTATTATATATTTAATACTCCTTATAAGGCCTAACGTTGCCTTTACGCTATAATAGCTTTTAACAGCCCTTACTAGTCCTTATTTAGAACACCTAAATGCTATAAAAAGCCTTTTAAGGTATCTTTTTAGTACCTAGAACCTTACTATAATTTATAAGGATTCCCTTATAAATAAAGGCAAAGCTAGTAATAGCTTAGTTAGGTTCTATAATAGTAATTTTACTAGTAATAGAAGCTTTTTTAAATTCACCTATATATATCTATTTAAGCTAGCTAAGGGCCTTATAAGTTAAAAAAGTAAGAAAGCTAGTACTATAGCTTTATCTACTATAGAAGCTAAGTCTAACGCAATCTATAAGACTTTTAAAGAGCTTTAGTGGTTAGAGAGCATTTTTAAGAAGCTAAAAGCCCCTATAAAGCCCCCTATATAGATTTTTTACGATAACTAAGGCGCTATAAAAACAGCCTATAATCTAGCCCTTTATAGTTAAACTAAGCACACCCTACTAAAATTCTACTATAATAGGTAGTAAATTTTAGCTAGGCTAGCTAAGATTACCTATTTAGATACTAAGAAAATGCTAGCTAATAGCCTAACTAAGCTATTAGCTGTTTTAATATATACTATTTTCTTAGAGCTTATAAGGCTCTAACCCCTATAACCCTTTGCTATAAAATCTTTAACGCCTAGCTAAAGGCACTAAAACTATTACAAAAACACTTAGAAAATTTAAAACAATCACTAAAATAAGCTAAAAATAGATTTTTAACTTTAATAATAAATTCCTTAATTTTACTATATATAACTATAGTACTTTTTTAACTTTTTTAAAGAGCCCCACTTTTAGGCTTCTTAAATCTATTATTTTTTTTTCTTTTATAATTTTATTTAGATTTATACAGATTTTCTTTAAATTTAGTATTCCTTTTCTTTTCCTTTTAGCTTTTAAAATACCTTTTTAAAGGGGGTATTAAAAATAATAGCTATTTTTAAGGGACTTCCTTATCTATTAAGCCTCTTAATAGGCCTTATAATAACCCTTAGCCCCTGTTTTATAAGGACCCTTATAAGGACTCTTAGAGGGCTTTTTTTAGCTATTACTAGCATTATAAGCAGCTTTAGGCTGTGTATAGCGCCTATAGAATTAATTCTTTTACTTATAGCTTATAGCTATAAGCGCCTTACTTTTCTTACCTTTTCCCTTTTAATTATACCTTATAGTAGCTAGTATATACTTAATTAAAAACCTAATAGTTTATTAAGCTTAGTAAGACTTTAGAATTAATTTTTATAATAACTAAGTAAGTAATTAAAATTTAGCTTAAAGATTTAAGCTACTTACCCTAAAGGCTATATAATAGGCTACCTTAGGGTGCACTTTATAGCTAATTTATATAATAACTAAAGGGTTATAAAAGATTTTATAATTAGTATTTTTATTACTAAAATAAAGGGAATTTTTTTATATAATTAATTAATTTTTTTAATTTTTAAAGTTATATATTAATTTTTACTAAGTTAATATTTAAGGAGTATATTAGCACCTTATTTATATAGCTATAAGTCTATTTTTTTATTTTTCTATATAAATAAATTTTATAAAAAATAAAAAGTAGCTTATAAGCCTTTTTTTATAAAGCTAAGCCTTTAATAGGCTTAAAGGGTATATAAGGGAGAAGATATTCCCTTTTACTAGCTACCTACTAACTATATAAACTATTAATCTAAGCCTACTACCTATAATATTAAATAATTAAATAAAAATCTAAGAAAATTCTACTACCTTTTATAAGCTAGAATTTAATATATTTTAAGTGCTAGAAGTTATATATTAAGCTTTTAATATTAGTTATAAGGCCTCTAGCTTTAGCTATAGCGCTACAGAGCCCTTTTGGCTTCTAGCTTACTAAGCCTCACTACCTTAGTAATTCAGAGGGCAAAAGCCTCTGTAAACCCCTTATTTCTAACAATTATAACTAATAAAAATAAGCCTTAGCTATTTAATTTAGGGCTTTAAAAATGCCTAATTTTCTAGATAATTCTAAGGGATTTTTTAGTAATTTAAGTAATCCTAACTAAGCTATTATTCTTATGCTTCTAAGAGATAGCTATTTTAAGGGCCCCTAAGCTGCTATAATTTAGTAATAAGACTTTATAGAAGCTTTTAGCCTTTTAGAAAGGCAGTATTCTTATAGTGTTAAAATATAATATAGCTCCTTATATTCCTAATTTTATAGCTTAACTTTTTAAGGTTATAAGGGATTCTTAGAGGCTTTTAATGCTTTATTTAATAATTTATTAGCTAGATTAGCAATTTCTAGCGTTTTTATAGAGCCTATAGATTAAGTAAATTAATATTTATAAGTATTAAAGTTTACTTTTCCTTAGTAAGTAGAAAGGCAATAATTTACTATAAGGACTAATAGGGCCCTAGGGATCCCTATAGAGGCACTAAATCTGTAATTTTTAATAGTAAACCTACTAGAAGAGTAGTAAGATAAGAGCTTTATAGTAGCTAAAGCTTTAAATTATAAAGCTAAAAAGTCTATATATAAGGGATCTAAAGAAAATAAGACCCTTAATTCTAATTTTAAAAAGAATAAAAATAAAAAGAATAACCCTAAAAAAAATAAGGGAAATTCTAAGTCCTCTTTTAAAAAAAAGAAAGGCAAATTATCTAAAAAATCCTTTAAAAAGGCTAAGGATAAGACCTAAGAGAGCGCTTTTATACTAGGTAATTTTAGCCTTACTAGTAGCTCTTTAGAGCTCTTTAGTAGACCTAGCAGCCTTAGTACTAGCAGTAAATTATCTAATTCTAGCAGTGTTATTAGTACTAAAAGTAATTTAAAAGATAAGATATCTTCTAAGGCCTTTAATTTTAGCTGTAAAGTAATAAAAAATACCTTTTTTTATAATATAGGCTCTATAGTGCACTTAGTTAACTCTAAAAAGCATTTTATAAGCTATACCCCCTATAAAAAGGGGTAGGCTAGGCCTATTTCTACTAGTAGGGGACTTATTTATCTAAAGGGATTTAAAAAAGCTAAATTTTTAGTGCTTTATTAGTAAAACCCTAATAAATATAGGCCTTTAGTCCTTTAAAATGCGCTATATTTTCTAAACCTAGATATAAATATAGTTAGCAGATTAAAGCATTATTTAGTAGGGGGCTATATAAGTAAAAATGCCCTATATTTAGCTAATAAGTCTTATATTAGTCTTCTAAATATTAGAAAACACAGTTTTTTCTTCTAAGTAAAAAATAATAATACACCCCTTTTAAGAACTAATAGTAGCTCTTTTAGCTACTATAATAGTCACTTTTGCCACTAAGCTAGTAGCCACCCTATAGAGGTAGAAATACCTTTGCAAAAGCTATCCTAAGCTAGCAAAGATATTAAAATTAAAGAATTAGGGGATTTTAGTGATTTAGAACCCCTTAATTCTATAGCCCCTTCTTCCCTAATGCCTATAGCCCTAGGCTAGGCCCCTAAATCCAAAGAGTTATAAGGGGTTTTAGCAGACCCTCTTACTGTTTTATTAGAGGCTTTAGAAGACTATAAGGTAACTAAAGGGATTTTAGAGCCCCTAGGTTTGCTAGTGCCTTACTAAGAGGCCTATAGCTCCTTAGAAGGGACCTAGTAAGGAGCTAAGGAAGAAGGCCCTATAGGGCCTAAAAGGCCACCTAAATTAGGCACTAAAAGTGATTTTTTAAAGCCTAATTTATACTAAAAATTGCTAAAACTAGCCAGAATTTAGCATATCTAGCTAGGGCATTTAGGGCTTAGCCTTCTAAAAAAAACAAGCTAATTAGCTAAGGGAATACTAGATTTTTCTAGTATTAAAGATAAGGATTTTAACTGCCTAATATATAACTAAACTAAGGCAGTTAGAAGGCTTAGTAAAAATCCTATCCCTAACCCCTCTAAAGCCCTTAATAGAATAAAGGGGGATATAGTAAAAATAAGCCCTATTCCTTATAATAAGCACTAAATTTACTTATTTTTAGTAGACTAAAAGACTAGATTTAAGTGGGCTTTATAAATTCCTAATAAGGAAGGCCCTATTATATTTTTAGCTATAAAAGGCTTCTTTAGAACCCTAAAGAACAAATTTAGGACCTACCCTAAATATCTATTGTGTTGGGGCAAATTAGTCGGGAGACTGATGTGGCTGTAGCGCGGGATGCGGTTGCAACTAAGCAAGGGTAAGCCTAACTATCTAATTAAAAGGAAAAGTATAAGTAGAAAGTGTTTTCTATAGCTTTTTTTTACACTCTATAGTATATTTTTACGCCTATCTAAAATATTAAAATATTAAAATAAGATCTTTATTATATTCCCTTTTCCTTATATACCTTACTATTATATAAGCTTCTAAATTAAAAACGCTTACTATTATTATAAAGTAAATATAATAAATTATCTAATTAGAAAGAAACCTATAAATTAAGACTAAAATTAAGTATATTACTTTATTAGTTATTATTATAAAAAGAGGTAGAAAACCTATAGTATTACTAAAAAAGGCTGCTTATTATATTTTAAAAAAGAAAAAAGCGATATAAAAAAATAAGAGTCTTAGTTATTATTTTTAGCTAAATAAACTATTTAATTATATAATAATTTTACTTTTAAGATTATTTTCTATGCCTTTTATATATTTAACTCTATAGATTCTAAGGTTTATTATTAGTAGTATAGCAGCCTTTATAAATTATAGAGTTAAGTGTATTAAAGGGTTATATAGGTTTTAGAGTTAATATAAATAATAGTTCTACCTAAATATATATTTTAATTACCTTAGTATAAGCTAAGTTAAAAAGAGACACTTTCTAGCTATTATTAAACTAAGTTTATTATAATAAAACCCTACTATACTAATAGACTAAGCTATAGCTAGCTAAACTATTAAACCTATAATATATTAGTAGAAAGATAATAATTTTCTTAGTTAAGATTATTTAATTTTATTTAAAAGCTAAGAATAAACTAGAATTAATAGTTAAAAGCTAAAGATAATATAGCTTAATAGAATAATTACAACTTATAATTATTAAATAAGCTTACTTATAGCCCCTATATTTTATAAAGGATCTTAGTTAGCTTAGAACCTATAAAAACTATTCTTAACCTAAAGACTAATATAGCTAATACTCTTAAATAACTAATCAGCTAATAAATAGCCTAATTTATGCTTATATTCTTAGTTATTTATCTTACTTCCTTTATTTTTAAGAGCTATCTCCTTACCCTTCTTATTTTCTTATATAGCATTATTAAGTTTAATACTAATAGTATTATAAATTTACTTAAAGCTCTTATAACTAATCTTATATTATTATCTTTTTTAGCCCTTTTATCTAATTAAAACAATCCCTTTTTATACACTCCTATATCTAATTAAATTAACGTTCCTAGGCCTTTCTCTATTTCTTTAAAAGTAAGCTTTTATATTAAATACCCTAGCATTTCTAAGAAGGTCCTAGCTTTTAATATTAGTATAATAGATAACGCCTTTAAAGGAATTAAGCTAAATAACTTTACTAAGCTTCTTAGTAAGACTATTAGATACTAATAAGCTATTATTTCCCTTTAAAATAGCTTTAATATTAATAAATTTACTAAAGAAAATATTACTAAGTTTATTAAGAACTTTAAAGATAAGATAAAAGTCCTTAGTATTCTTAATACTAATTAGTATTATAAGTTTAAAAAATAAGTTACCCTTAAGCTTAGAAAGATTATTAAGCCCTTTATTACTACTAATATATAAAAAGAAGCTAAGAAGGCATTGCTATATTAGTTTATAGCTACTCCTTAGAAATAAACTAAAGAAGCTATTAATTAATTAAAATAACTTAATACTTAGTATTTCTAAAGCTTCTTTAATATATATCTTTAGCTTTAGTAGCATTAAGCTTTTATATTTAAAGCTTATCCTAAAGAATAGAAATTTATTACTAAACAGTCTAAATATATATATAAGGCTATACCTAACTAAATAATTATTAGCTTTCTTAATAAGTATAATATAACTAAAGAGGCTTTTATTATATTTAAGTATAAGTATCTTTAAAGCCTTTTAAATAAATATATTAAAACCTATCTTCTACTAAAAAGCTATAATCCTTACTAAATAACTACTAAAAAGACTAATAGCTAGCTTATTAATTTTAAAAGTAGCTATTAGCTCTTACCTAACTAATTATATAAACGCCTAAGTAAATAAGCTTTTATTAGTTAACCTAAAGTATAGAGCTTTATAACTAATTCTAATAATTATAAAAGTTAGATAAATACGCTTATAAAGCAGCTTAAGAAGCTATATATTATAATACTTTAAGGGAATACCTTTATACTTAATTTTTTTAAAAGAATTAATAAATACTATAATTTACCTATAGTAATAATATAAAACTCTATCTATACTAAGGAGTAAGAGAAATATATTAATATCTATATAAATATATATAGAGCTAAGTATTATCTAAATAATAGATACTTTTACTATAATAATAAAAGCTACTTTCCTAATAGGTATAAGTACTTAGCTTATAATTAAAAGATTAGCTTTATTTAATATAACTTTTAAGTATAAGTCTTAGCTATTAGTAATAATTTATAGAAGTACTAAGTGCTACTAATACTATATAATCTCTTTCTAAATACTAAAAGCTATATTTAATAGTTAGTAGTTTTTTAAGTTAAATACTTTACTAATTATATTATTAGCTATTTAATCCCTTAAGTATAAGCCTTTAACTAAGTTATTAAGAAGAATTAAGTAATAATATTAAAAAAGAAGGAAATTATTAATAATATAAGCTAAAGATTAAACTTATTTATATATTAGCCTAAATATTAAAGGCTATAGCTAACTAAGATCTTATAAAAGGACTTATAACTAAAGACTAAAGTAATTATGCTTTATAAGGTTAATTAGTCTAAGCTTAATTAGATAAATGTTTATATTATACCTTTTATTAATACTAATATAACTAAGAGAGCTTAGGTTAAGGATATTATAAATAAACCTATTATAAAAACTTACTCTTAGCCTATTAAACTAAAGGTTAGTAGCTAAGACTTAAATAAATACTATAAGAGACTTATTAAGCAGCTTTATAAAAAGGTTCTTTTTAAGAAAATAAGCCTTAGCTTATATAATCTTTTTAAGCTCCTTCTACCCCTTATTAAATTAGTTAGTAAGGAATATTAAGTTAAAGCAAAAGGTATTAAGAAGGTTCTTTTTTATAATAGCTACTTTAGAGCTATAAGACTAATCCTATTAAGTAAGTTTTATAAATTTAATAAAGACTAATTATTTAATTTAATTACACTTTTAAATATTATTTAGGTAATAGCTACTTAAGTTAAACGTAATAAAGCTACTAAAGCCTTTATAGTTAAGCTTATTAGTAAATCCTTAGTTAGTATTAGCATAGCTTTATAAACTCTTTTATAGGAATAAATATAATTATTAAGGGTTATAGGAAATATACTTAATATAATAATAGAATTATCTAATTAGTAGGTAATAGAGGTGCTCTTTATAAAAATTAAATAACTATAAATGCTTTTAGTTACTATTTTAAGAAAGTAAGATATTCTTTATCTAAATTTATAGATAGAGTACTTATAAAAGCTACCTTACTTATAAATTCACCTTAAAAACCTAAAAGAACTACTTTTCTTAGTATTAGTTAACTTTAGATTATAAGGGAATTTAATTAGTAAGAACTTTATAAAAAAAGCTAGTTTATTAGTTTAATTAATAAAGATTAAAGCTAATAGTATATTATACTTAGACTATTTAGTAAAGCTAAATAGGGAGCTTAGGACTAAGCTCTATCTTAGTAATATCTAGACTCCTATCTGCTTTTATATTATACTAAACACTATCTTTATCCCTATTATCTTAGGTATATTTTTTATTTAGTAAGCTTAAGTAATATTTAATTATAGCTAAGAAATTAGAAAAATATAAGTAAGGTACTATTTTAGTAACCCTATTATAGTCTCCTATACTACTAGTTCTATTATATAGGAAATATATAATAATAATAATAATATTAAAGCTTTAATAGTAAATATATTAATTTTAGAAAGGGAATAGTATAAAATAATAACCTAAAATAAGGATTAATTAATCTAAAACAAAATATATATATAAAATATAAATTAAATAATTTAAAATAAAATATAAACTAAATTAGAACCTAATAAGGTACTATACTTACTTATACTTAATAAAGGAAGGAAGATTATAGGGCTTATCTTTAAAGAAGCTTTATTTAAATAAATATAGTAACTAAAGGAGGCTGCTAAGAAACTCTAACTAATATAACTAATCTAAATATTTAATCTTATAGTAAATATAATATATAAGAGAGTAGCTAATAAAGTATATCTGCTTAATAATATTCCTTTTAATAGCTTTATCCCTAATAAAGACCTTAAGTAAAAAATAAAAAAGTAGAATAAAGTTAAGTAATGCCTTAATAAATATAGAAAGTATAAAGAATTTATTATTAATAAGTTCTTTAAACACTTATAAAGGTTTTAAATAACTAAAGAAAGATTAAATTAAATAATTAAAAAAGTTAAAAAATATCTTACACTTTAAGAAATAGATATTTTTAAGGAAATCTTTAGTAACTAAGAGGCAGCTTTTATATAGGATATCTTTAAGATTAATAAAGTTAATCCCCTTATTACCTCTTTATAAATTATTAAGGTTATTAAGTATAAAGCTTAGTAAGTTAGGTTTATCCCTATTTCTTTAAGGTTATAAGAGAGGCTAGTAAACTTATTAAAAATAAAATTAAAACATAGATTAGTAGAAGAGAGCTATAAGTTATATAGGAATCTATATTTCCTTATAATAAAGAAAGATAGGGAAATATAGCTAATTTTATTAGCTATAAAGTATAATAGTATAATAATATAGGATACTAATATTCTATAGGGTGCTAAAAGCTTTAGTAAGGAATTTAGTATATATAAGATACTCTTTATTATTAATCTTCTTTCTAAATACAATTAGGTTAAGCTTAATAAAAAGAGCTAAGACCTTATAATAATTATAACTCTAATAAGGCTTTTAAGGTTATACTAGCTACCCTAAGGGGCTATAAACTTAGTTACTTAGTTTATCTATATTATAGGGCGCATCTTATTTAATTTAATGCCCTAAATTTACACCTCTTTTTTAGATAATATTACTATTAAAGGTCCTACTATAACTTATAATAATATTAAAGCTTTACCTAAAGTATATTAATACATTTTAAAATATTTAATTAATATTAATAAAGTGCTTATAAACCTTAAGTTAGCTAGTTATACTACTTCTATAGTAAAGAGCAAATTTTATTAGCTATTAGCAGTTATTATAAGCTTCTACTATAATATATATAAAAGAAAGCTAGCTAAAGTAAAGGTCCTTAAACTTAAGGAGTAAACTATATATAAGAATAAGAAGGATATACATTCCTTCCTTAGACTTACTTATTTTTACTATATTTAGGTCCCTTATTATACTTTAATTACTCTCCCTTTAATAAGATTACTATAAAAAAATACACCTTAATATTAAGGGCTAGAATATTAAGACGCTATAAAGAAGGTTATTAATATAATTATAATAGCCCTTAGCCTTTAATTAATTAATCTAAGTAAAGGTTATAGGGAAATTATCCTTATAGTTAACGCTAGTAGTATAGGTTAAGGGGCTGCCTTATTATAAAAGTATAATAAATTATAACATCCGGTTTAGTTTAAAAGTAGTATATAATCTATTATAGAGGTAATTTATAATGCTATAAAATAAGAATATAAGGCTTTTATATACGCTTTTTAAAGGCTATATATTTATCTCTATAGTATACTATTTATTTTAGAGACTAACTTTATAGTCTTAAAGCATTAGTTAGCTAAAGCTATTAATAATATACTTAGTGCACTTATTATATAATAAATAAGCTATATTTAGCTTTTTAACTTTATAGTTTACTATATTCTTAGCTAATAAAATAGTGCTATAAATAGACTTTTAAGAAAAGAGTCTAAGCCTTTTAATTAAATAAATTAAATAGTTAAAGGTAATATTAAAGAGTTTATTAACTTATACTTAAATACTAATTAGTTTAAAGAACCTTAGTCTTTTAAATATACTATTAAGTTTTAAAGACTTATTTAATATCTCTAAATACTATATAAACTATTTAATCTATTAGTAAAGTAATTTAAGGCACTTAAAACTACTGCTTAAAAGTTCTTTATTAATAATAGGCATCTTTTTAAAAGACTTATAGGGATTATAAAAGGCCCTATTATTATTATTAATAACCTAAAGTAACATACTATTATTATAAAAGATATATATAAAAATATAGGCTATAAAAGTATAAAAGTTATCTTTTAAGCTTTATACTAATAGTATTAATAGTAAGGTATATAAGATATAGTAAAAAATATAATATTCTATTATAAGGTATACTAAAAGTTTACCCCTTAGTATTTATAAAAGCTATTAATCTTAGTTATACCTAAGAATCTAATAAGTAAAATTTATATTAATACTTAATATCTACTATTTAATTAAAGGTATAAGTATTTATTAAAGGCTTAGTATAACCTTATTAAATAGGTTAAAGTAGTTCTTATTTAAGCTATTAATATTACTATTATACACTATTTCCTTAGTAAGCTTATTAGTAGGTTTAGTATATTTTAATATATTATATATAATAGTAGACCTAAAATATATAAAGATTTATAAAGTATACTATTTAATCTTAGCATTTATAGTATTTAAACTTTAGGATATAACCTTAAAGGTAATACCTTTATTAAAGCTAATTATTAGACTTTAGCTTTAGCACTTACTAAGTTAGGTAGTTTTAATAGGCATTAGCTATAATATCTTAATAAAGCCTTGCTTACTAACTATATTATAGTAAGGGCTTCTTATAAATAGTCTACCTTTTATTTAATCTATAGTTAGAAATCTATTTTACCTTTAAAGATAGAATTCTTAACTTAGTAATTAATTAATTAGAACGCTATTATAATAAGTTAGGATCTTTTTAAAGCTTAGGTTTAACTCCTTAAATGTAAAGCTAAAGATATTATTACTACTAAAGAGAAGGTATTATATTATAAATAAAGACTAATAGCTTAAATAAATAAAAATTAAGTAGTATTCCTTTATAAGAAATTTAATTAATTAAACTTAAGAGATCTTATTTTTATTTATAATATATATTATATTATAAATATATCTATAGTAAGGAAGTTAGTAATATACTAAAGTAGACTATTTTAAATCTATAGCTAAGCGCTTATTATAAAAGCTTATTAGCTATAGACCTTAGATAGTATTATTTTAGATAAAATAATTAATAGCAACTATTTTAAGAAGTTTACACTTAATAAAGAAGGGTAGTAAACCTTATCTATTAATAATTAGCTTTATTAACTACTATACGCTTCTTTAAGCTATTATATACTAATAACTAATTTAGATAGCTAACTTTATTCTCTTTTACTATTTGTTTTTAATTATAATATATTTAATTAAATAATTACTACTAATAAACCTTTAACTCTAAGGGGTATCTTAAAAGATAAGGAAGATTTAGCTAAGGAGGACTTAAATAGGGAGGTAACTATCCTACTATACTACTACCCTCTTTACTAAGTTAAAGTTTAATTGCCTAAAATATTAAAAGAGTAATAAGCTAAATTTATAGCTTACGCTATTTTATTTAATTATTAATAATACTTTTATTCCCTTTTCTTTCTTTAGCTCTCTTCCTTAGTTATTTAACTTTTATATATTAATATCTTATATTTTTTATTTTAATTAATACTATTAGGTATTAAGACTTATTAAATCTTATAGTTTACTTTATTTTTAAGAAGGGGGTAAGCTTAATAATATTATTATATTTTCTCCTTTTTACTTTTACTTTAATTAAATAGTTTATTTTATTCTTCTATTTACTTTTTTATTCCCTTTTAAATTAAATAAGAAGGTAGAATATTAAATACTAAATAAGGCATAATCTTTAGATCTAACATTTTAATATTTTAGCTTTCTTTACTTAGCAGCTTTTCTATATTTTTAATAAAGCCTTTCTTATTAAGAAAGGCTTAGAAACTATACTAATCCTTTACCTATTAATAATATCCTCCTTTAATCCCTTATTTATAAGAAGCAAAACCTTTCTAAATATAGTTACTATAAACACTACTATAGACCCTATATACTAATATATACCTATAAAAAGGGAAGTATATATACTTACTAAATATAATTACTATCCTTAGATATATCTTTATATAAGAGGTATAAGCTATATTATTATTAGTCCTATATAATAAGACTAAAAAGGTAAGTTTTCTTTTATTTTATTTTATAAGAGAGGCAAAGAACTAACCCTATAAATATATAAATTCTATAGGAATATATATTAAAGTTAGATAGCGCTTTAAAATCTCTTTTATACTTAAAACCCTTTAGATAATCTTTTTAAACACTTAATTATAAAGGTTTAGGGATATAAAATAATCTATTATCCCTTTAGGAGTATTTAGTAGAATCCCTTTTTTTATAATAATTTTAGTATAAATTAGAACGCTATCTTTACCTAAGTTAACTGTGAGGTATGCACACCTCACAAGGCAACTGGAGTATGTAGCGCTTAAGCGCCTACGCTTAGTCACCTATTTAACATATAAAAGCCCTAAGGTATATATAAGAAGACTTAAAGGAGGTAAGCTTTAGTTAATATATTAAATACTATATTACCTTTATTTAGCTACTAATTTACTACTTAATAATTCTAAAGCTTCTTTTAGCTACCTAAAAATAATATAGCACCTACTACTTAATAATTAGCTACTATATTTATAAAGAACCTTATATCCCTTAAAGCATTAATAAACCCTAACTAATTTATAGAAATTCTATAAGAGAGAACCTTTACTACTATTAAGTTTACCCTAATCTTATTTATAATATAAAAGAAATCCTAGGTAATTAAGGAGTAAATTACTTAATTAAAAGAACTAAAAAGGCTATAAAAATAAAAGTAGAAACTCTTTACTACTCTTTATTAAGAAGGAATTAGTAAAAAAAAGGCTAAGAGATAGCGCTCTCCTAATAACTCCTTTAATAATAATAAAGGTAAAGTTTAAGTTAAAAATATTAACCCTTTAATACACCTTACTAATTCTTAAAAATATAAAATCTAAATTAATAACCTAACCTATACTTTTAATAAGGTAAAATATAAGTTCTACTAAGATTACTAAAAAATCCTTTTTATACTTAACTATATACACTAAAATTATTAGGTAAAATAAGACTAATTCCTTAATAAATAATTAGTAAAATATTAAAAAGAACTTAAAGATAACTAAGAAGAGTTCTAAGAGTAGACCTTAACCTTACTAAAGGATTCTACTAATTATAAAGCTTAAATTATAACTATAATAGAAAATATAAAGTAATAAGATAGCTAAAGCCCTATTAACTTTAGTATTTACCTTAATTTCTTAGAGAAATACTTAAAAAGAGTAAGTAAATAAGCTTAGGCTTTTTTATTCTTTACTAAGTTATAACCTAAACTCTAAAATTATATTAACCTTTATATATTAATTATAGGAAAGATAAAAGAGAAAGTTATCTAAATTACCTAGTAATTCTAAGATATAATACTACTATAGTATAAGCGTAAGGTAGATACTAAGGGTAATAATAAGTATATAAAAGGGCCTTACTATTAATAGAATTAATCTATATAAAATTAGTAGCTATTATATATACTTTTAGGACCCTTAACCCCTACTACTAAGTTAAACTATAACTAAGTCTATAATTAGTAAAAATATTATAACTATAATAGTATAAGCTACCTTTACTATAACTATAATTAATTAGTAAAAAACTCCCTAAGCTATTTAGAAAACGCTAACTAATAGAAATAGCTACCCTTACTTTTACTAGGTTTTAATTCCTTATTAAGCAATAATTCTATACCCTTATTATAACTTAGGGCTAAATTACTACCTATATCTTTATAGATCTTAACACTTACTTTAATATAAATATTATTAGTATAGAATTTATAAGGTAATAAGGATTTTATAAAAGCAATATTAAACCCCTTAAAATTTAAGTAATTAGTATACTAACTATACCTAAATATAGCATTTACTAAGTGCTTATAAGTATTACTAACTTATAAGGGTGCTAAAGGGATCTAACCTTACTATATATTACTATTAATAGGGACCTAAGAATATAAGAAAGTCCTTTACTAATTAGAATATATACCTTATTTAAGGAATATATATATTTATTAATATAAACCTAATAATAGTAGTTTAAGATTATATACACTAACCTTTTACTTATATTTTCTTACTATTTCTTTAGGAAGTACTATAATAAGGCTATTATATATACTATTTAGAGTATTTAAGATAATAGATTTATAGAACTAAGAGATAAGGTATAGGTATATAATAACTAAACCTTAAGTAATATACCCTTAAAACTCTATATATTCCTAAATATCTTTAGCTTAAAAAAGATAAGTGTATTACTATCTAAAAAAGATACTAACTATATAATTAACCTATAACTTAGCACTACCTTTTTTTATAGCCTTATCTACCCCTTATCCTAATATAAGCTTATAATTCTAAGGGAATACCTTAAGGAAAACTTAGTAAATAGCTATATATAACTATTAAAAAGCTTAGCTAAGGTACCTATTTTATTTATACTAAAAAAGGATAGCACTCTATAACTATATATAAACTATAAAGGTATTAATAAGATTATATTAAAGAATTGCTATACTTTACCTTTAATAGTAAAAATACTTAATTAGTGCTAAGAAGCATAGTTTTTTATAAAAATTAATATTAAGAATATATACTATTATATTTAGATTAAGGAAAGGGATAAGTAGAAAATAGCATTTTATATCTAATATAGTTATTATAAGTACCTTATTATACCCTTTAAACTAACTAATGCCTTAGCTATATTCTAAAACTATATCTACTAAGCGTTATAAAGGCTAGTTAATATAATTTATATAGTATATTTAGATAATATCCTTATTTTTTTAAAAACCTAAGAAAAGCATATTAATTATATTTAATAAGTCTTAGAAAAGATAAGGGGCGCTAAGCTATATATAAAGCCCTCTAAGTATGCCTTTTACTAAGACTTTATAGAATTCCTAAGGTTTATTCTATTAATTAATAGTATTTTAATAGACTAAAAGTAAATAAAAATAATTTAAAAGTAAAAAGAGCCTAAGACCTTTTATAATATCTAAGTCTTTCTTAGGTTTTATAACTTTTACTAATAGTTTATATATTAATACTTTACTATAGTAATACCCCTTAATATATTAATAAAGGGAAGCTAAAGAGGTATTTAAATAGGGAAATTTATATTTAAAAAAAGCAAATAACTAATATTTAACTAACTAAAGACTGCTTTTTAATAAGCACTATTACTATAATACTATAATCTACTAAACCTAATCTATATTAAGACTAATATATCTATATTTGCTATAATAGGCATTATCTCTTAACTAAATAATAAAGGGTAATATTATTCTATTATATTTTAGTCCTAAAAGTTTACTAATATAAAATATAATTATAGTATAGCTAACTAAGAGTTATTTACTATAGTTAAGTTGTTTAAATATTAGTAATACTATATTAAAGGTATAGTAATACTAATAAAGATCCTTTTAAACTACTATAACTTATAAATATTTATAAGCTAAAGTAAGCTAAATAGTTAATAAGTAAGATAGTATATATTCCTTAGCCTATTTAACTTTATAATTAAATATAAAGTAAAAAAGAGTAACCTTACTAATATACTATTAAGATAGCTTAATTATAAAAGTAAAAAGCTAATAAACTAAAAGATACTACTAAAGTTATAAAAAAGGCTAGTATTAAAAAATATAGCTAAAACTATACTTAAGTATATAAAAGGGCGTAGTAAGACGCCTTTAAGGATAAAATTAGTTTTAGCTAAAAGGAAAGGTTTAATAAAGCTAAACTCTATTACTTAAGGGGCTAAAGTTACTACTAAAACACTAGCTAAATAAGGGTTAAAACTTAGTAATTTTAGGGATAAAGTTACTTAGGTTTAGTATATTAAAGCTAAGGAGGTTTAAGAGTTTATTAAGTCTTTTAATCCTTATTTAGTAAATATTTATAGGCCTTTTATTAAAATGCTTTTAAAAGCCTAAGAGTAGGACCTAAACTTATAAAAAATAGCTAAAAGTAAGTTTATAGTAATTCTAAAAGGAAAGGCAGAGATATAGTAATATAATATAAGCAGCCTTTTATTATATAAAGAATAGGTAGTTATTTTATAGGAGCCTATCTTATAATAAAAGCTTTTATAGCTATACTATAATAATTTACTAGCTAGTTATTTTAGAATTAATAAAACTATAAAGCTTTTAAGAAGATTATATTATTAGCTAGTAATAAAGTAGGTAGTAGTAGATTATATATTTAATTATAGTATATACTAAAGAGTTATTATATAAAGGTATTACTTATATAGCTAGCTAGAATTACTACTAATTTTTAGGCAACTATAGGTAAAAGTGTTAATAAACTTTATAATTAAATTACTAAAAGTATTAGGTAAGGATAGCTATATTAACGTAATACTAGTAATTATAGATTAATATACTAAGTATACTATCTTCCTATTAATTACTATAAATATTAATATAGTAGAACTTATAGAAATTTTCTACTATAAAATAAAATTATAATTTAGCGCTATAAAGGGTGTAATATTAGACTAAGATAGTGTATTTATTAGTGCCTTTTAGAGTAATTTATATTATTACTTATAGATAAAAAGGAGGCTTTTAATAGTGTTTTACTTATAAACTAATAGCTAAATAGAATATATTAACTAAGTATTAAAACACTACTTATAATACTTTATAGGTAAAAACTAAGTAATATAGCCTTTATTACTATTATAAGTATAATTTACCTATAATAATACTATAAATAGGATAATAAGGCTAGCACTAAATTATATACTATTTAGGTATTACTTAGAGTTTTACCTAAATATTAGGGATAATATACTAAAGAAAGGTGTTTTAAAGGTAAAGGTATAGGTAAAGAAACTATATAAAGTTTAAAATAAACTAACAAAAATATAGTAAAGGGCTATAAAAATATAGGCAAATTATTATAATAAAGAATACTAATAAATAATATTTTAAAAGGGAGATATAGTACTATTATTTATAAAAAATATTAAGATAAAGTAAATAAAGAGAAAGCTAAACCCTAAATACTTAGGACTATTTTAAATACTATATACTATTAGTAAATAAGTATACTAACTAGAACTATTAAAGAAGTACTAAAAGCTATATAATATATTCTATATTTACTTATTAAAACTATAGAAAAACTGCTAAAATAATAGTAATAAGTTAGTAATCCCTAACTTAAAAGAGAAGGAAAAGAATAAGTATAAAGTAAAAGAAATATAAGATAAAAAGATAATTAATAAGGAAACCTACTACTTAATAAAATAAAAAGGTTAGCTTAGTAAATATAACTAATAGACTATAAAGGAGGATATATATATACCTTAGCTTATATTAGTATATAAGAAAAAGAAGATAAGGACTAGGTAATATTATAGCAAAATATAAGTAAAAAGTTAATAAACTATTTTTTCCTATATATTAAAAAAAAAACAATAATAACTATAAAACTATACTATAATATAGGCATTTTAATAGAGAATAAGTCCTATATATTAGTAGGTAAGGGATTTAAAGTAGTGCTATTAGGCATAAATACTATATAATTAGCCTTTAACTTAATTATTACTACAGCCCCTTAATATACCTATGTAATTATTATAGCTTAGACTATATACCCTACCTTACTAAGGTAAAGGCAAAGGACTTAAGTTAATTACTAAGCCTTATACTGCTTTTAGTAATTCTTCTAAGGAAATATAAGTAAAAGAGTATTAAGAATAAGGTAATATACTTATAAGATTTTATAGAGAGGGGGGGAAATATACTATCTATACCTACTAATAGGCTATAATATAGCTTTTAAAAGTAATCTTAGTAGCTTAAAAATATTAATAAAGGACTAAAGAGAAGGGAGTAAGATATATATATATAAATAGCCTTTTTAGCGCTAGTAAGACTATATATTAATTTATAGGCCTAATCTATATAGTTAAAACTATATAGAAGAATAAGGGAAAGCTTACTAAGTATTTACTAAGTCTCCTTTATAAAAAGATAATAGCTTACACTACTATCTTCCTTATTATTATCTCTATTACTATTACTTAAAGCTTACTGCTTAGTTATAAATGCTTTAAGCTAGTTATATATTTATAAAAGATCCTTTTAGTCTCCCTATATTATAATAAGCACCTATTAAAATATAAGCAAAAAGCTATAGAAGTAATAATAATTACTTATGCCTAAATAAGTATTATTTTATTTATTATACTATATATAATAGCTAGATATTTAGAGTTTTCTATAGATAATTAAAAAGAGATAAAAGGTATAGTTAAATAGCACTAAAGTAGGAGTAAAAGGGGGGCTTTTTGCAAAATCCTTATATTATATATATTGTATTGTTGTATACGCTAGCCGACCTTAGCAATTTATGCTTAGCCGTATCTAGAACCTCTGCTTTCTTATTTCCTAATTAGCTAGGAAACCTTATTAGGTTACTAATCTAGTAATTACTTACTAATTAGTAGTTGCCTAACAGGATGAAAACCTAGCTAATTTTACACATAGTTTAACTGCTTATAGACCCATTCTCAACTATAGCTAACTAGTACATATTGTATTTTACCCTATATCTTCCTTATATAATCCCTTTTTATGCCCTGCTTAACAACCTTCTAATTAATTAACCCTAACCCTAGCATATTACAGCTGCAAACCGGCTATGTAACCTAATAGCTAGGGGGTAATTTGCCCATTTATAGCGTGGTAGTGGCTAATCTGCGTTGCTTAGTAAGCAAGGATAATGGGGGGCCCAACCCCACTTTTCCTGCTTACTAAGCACTAATTAGCTAATACAGCCCCCACTATATTAGCCAATTAAAGTCCAGACTTTATTAAGCCTATATTTAAGCTGAACCTTCCTAGAGCCACTTAAATATAGAAAAAATCCGTGCCCTGTGCAGGAATTAAACCTATAACCTCCCCACTTTTCTTGCTTATATAAGAAAAGTGTTTGGGTTTTCCACAACGCTCGACCACTGCGCCACGGGGTTATATTATATATATATATAATATAAATATATATAAGTTTAAAGGTAGATAATATATATTAATATATTAATAATTTGCTAATAAAAAACTAGTATATTATAATAATATTATAAAAAATATATATATTAGGAATATAAAAGAGTAAAGGAAGTAGAGAAGTAAATATAGTAAAAAGAAAAAGGATATATAGCAGCCTAGTATAACTAGTGATTTAGGATTGTTTATTTTCCTTTCTTTTATTATAGTTAGATTAAGCTATAAATAGCTATAGACTTATTATAGATTATATAGGGAAATAGGGATAATACTAAACTAAAGAGGTAGTTATAGTAAAATAATAATATAATATATAGGGCGCGTATTAAGGGATATTAATAAGTAATACACTAGCTGCTAAGGATATTAGCCTAAAAGGGGGGGTAATTATAAGGTATATACACCTTATAAGGCAATTAGAGTATATAGCGCCTAAGCGCCTACACTTAGTTACCTATTTAATATATAAAAGCCCTAAGGTATACGTAAGAAGACTTAGAGGAGGCAAGCTTTAGTTAATATACTAGATGCTATATCGCCTTTGCCTAGCTACTAATTCGCCACCTAACATTAACGCTATTAATAAGGACTATTTAGTAAAGAAAATAGAACTAATAAGGAAAGATAGTTAAATATACTTCCTTATTATTTAATTAAATATTTGCTTACTATTTTTATATTAACTAACACCTTTTAGAAGGAAGTATATGCTTACTAATTTAGGGTGTATATAATAGTAAGCTCCTTTTTAGGAATCTTATTTATAATAAGATTAGTAATATTTAGGAGTTTTTTATAAGAATTATTAAGATAATTTATAATAAAAAAGGGGATAAAGAAGGCTTTATATTATTATTATAATAGAGGCTAAAGAAGGAGAAGTTATAAAAAGAAGAAGAAAATATATTATAGGAAATAGCTAAGAGGCTTCCTTATTTTAGTAGTAAAGTAAATTACTTATACAATACCCCCCTTATTAAATAGTCTATATTTACTGCTTTCTAATTAATATAGGCTAGCAATAGCTACTAACCTATAAATTTGCTAACTTTAACTAGAATTACATAACTTAACACATCTTTAGCTGCTAAATCACTCATAGGGCTCTAACCTATAAACCTCTCTACTTTAGCTAGAAAATTCCTACTTTTCCCTTCCTTATAACGCTCTTATTTTCTTCCCTTTCTTCTATAACGATTTAACCTAGCTTCCCTGCCCTTTTATTAATATAATATAAGTTCTTTTATATCTTCCTAACTATTCTTCTTATAAAACTCTCTTACTTTATTACTATATAATAAGTTCTCTTATTATAAAGATATTCTTAACCCTTAGAATTTATATCTTTATTCTTCCTATTTAATTTCTTATTAAAGCATTTAATTATACTACTATAATATTAAGAAAAGCCTTTACTCCCTTTATTTTTAGTTTAGCTTAGTAAAGCTATAAACCTTAGATTTTAACTTTCTTTTAGTTTTTCTATAATAAATACATTCTCTCTCTTATTATAGTAAAAAGCAAATTAAAGGGCTATAATAGCTAATTTTATATAATAGTTAAGGTAAACTATATAAATAAAGAGCTAGAAGATCTATTTTAATACTAGCCTTCTTTTTTTATCTCTAAAAATAAATAGCTATAATAGGTACTAAAAATAAAAATAAATAAGTATATTAAGAAAGAATATACTTTAGTTCTACCTATAAATAAAGGTTAGGATAAGATTAAATAATTAAACTATCTATATAATATTTATAGTTTCCTTTAAGCTACTAATTCTAAAGCTAAAGGAAGCTTTAAATAGCTTAATTAGTTTTTATTAATAGTAATAACTAAATATATATAATATAGGATTAAGTATATTATAGCATTCCTCTTAAAGGAAATTAGTATTAAAGAATAATTAATTAACCTAAATAACTACTCTACTAACTATAAATCTACTACTTAGACACTCCCTTTTAAAAATAAACTTATTAATATTTAGTATAGTATATATTAAAATCTATAAAACTTTCGCAAATTCGCCTGCACCATGACAGCGCTGTAGAATCGACTCTAAACCGCTTAAAAAGTTAATAAAACGTTTTATTAAGCCTATTTACCCCTCTCTTTAATATTATATTAGTTCTAAAGTATAGGTATAATAGATAGTATAATATTAATAAATATTAATACTAGGAATTATAGCCTTTTATAAAGTTACTACTACTTAAATATAAAGACTAATAATAATAATAATATAACTACCCTTTAAGTTAATCTTAAGCCTATTATAAGTTAGAATAAGGCGCTAATATACTTATATAAGGATTATAATAAAATTATTAAGCTATTTAATATAGGCTTATTAAAAGGGATTTAAGACTTCTATCTCTCCTACTTAAATATAAAAATAATATATACCTATTATAATACTATTAATACTTTTAGACTAATTATAATAAAAAACCTTAAGAAAACTATTAAAAAGGCTATTAAAAAAGCAATTTAGCCTAGGATTAACTTAGGAACCTTTTAGGCTTTTATTATAGCTTATAGAATAACTACTACTATTAATATAGCTTCCTTTAGCTAAGAATCTAACTATTAGCTAATTACCTTAGTAGTACTACCTTAAGTATACTATAAAGTCCTTATTAAAAAGCCCTTTATTAGTAAGCTTTTTAAGACTAAGTCCCTAAAAGATATTATTACTACTATTAATATAGCTATTAGTATTAAATATACTATAGCTATAAGGCGCCTTTATAGTAAGAATATTATTATAATATTTAGGGACTTAGCTAAACCTTATTTAATAAGTAAAGACTAAGTTTAATATATATTTAAACTAAATATAACCCTTTAATACTATATATTTAGTATAATTATTAAGGGATTCCCTAATTATCTTTACTAAAACTAATTAAAGAAAGATATTATAAAGGCCCTTACTACTACTAATAGCTTTAAAATAGTTAAGGTTATAATTTAAAAATTATATAGTATCTTTAATAAAGCTCCCCTTATTATAGGTATTAATAGAGTAAATATAGCTAACTACTTATATTAAGTTAAAGTAGTCTTTAAAGCTAAGATATTTAATGCTAAATTATATAATAATACTATTTACTCTAAGTAATACTATAAATGCTATAAATTTAGCTATATTATAGTATATTATAAAGCTACCCTAAGGTATAGCTATTATATAGCTAAGTAGTATAAAAAAGGAGAATAATTATACCTAGCCTTTATAAGTAATATTTATAAATATTACCTTAACTGCTTTAGTAAGTACTTAGCTTAGTCTTAACTTTATACTATAGTAAATAAGTAATAAATATAAGCTAAGGCAGCCTATTTAATAAAGCTATATACTTTTACTATTTTAAATAGTATAAAATAAAAAGGTTAAACTAAAGTTAAAAGCTATAATTATTATAAAAAAGTAAGTAGCTTTATAGCTTATAAAAAGTTACTTTAAAAATAAGTTAAGCACCTTAAAAGAAGTAAAAATTAAACTATTAAGGTATAACCTTCCTTATTAGCTTTAGTAATTTAGTAATATAGTATAATAAATAACTATTTAAGCTTTTAACCTATTTTTATTAAAAGGCTAGCTAAATATAGTAGCTAATCTATTACCCTTTTATAATAAAGGTATTATACTAAAATATATAAAAAAAGATATACTTAATATATATAATATTAAGCGCCTAGCCTAAGACTAATATAATAGTAATATAAAAACTATATAGTTTTAATTAATTACCCCTTACCTTAAGCTTAAGCTACTATTAACTTACTATATATAAAGGTAGAATAGCTATATATATATATTAGAAATATAGCCTTAAATTATAAATAACTTAATATAAAATAGATTAGTGCTTTATTACTTTATAAAATATAGAAATCTACTTTATATACTCCCTTAACTTTAAATATAACTAAACTATACCTTTATATAAACTTATATTAGCCCTTTTAAGAAATTAAACTATACTTATTAAGGACTTTAACTAATATTACCTACTATAAAATAAGTATAAATACACCTCCTTAAGCTATAACACCCTTTTAATACTTATAACTTAATAGTAACTTAAGCTTATTACCTTTTAAAGTAAAATAACTTAATAAACCTTAAGCTAATAAAGTAATATAATTAACTATACCTAAGCTATCTTTAACCTATTTATTAAGTTTATTAATAGCTTTAACCTAAATAGGTTTAACTATATTCTATAGCTTATTTATATTAAGATAGAAATATACTAACTAAAAAATAAAAACCTTAGGTTTAGTTAAGCATTTATAAATAATAATATTATATTTAGTAAAGCTATATATTAGCTTTACTATAACTACCTTAGAGAGCTATTAAACACCTTTAAAAAGATTAACTTATTTATAAACTAATTAATAAGTAAGCTTTAGTAAATTACTAAAAAATTAACCCTAAAAAACCCTTAAGGTAGGCCCTATTAATAGCTATAGTAGAATATAAAAGTTAAGAAGGTAGTTTAAAAGATAAAGAGAGCCTAACACTATTAAAGAGTAATTAAAACTAATATAAATTAGTAAACTATTACTAAAGTAGCTAAGACTTAATTCTAAGTAGTTTATAAAAAGTAATATAGCACTTAAAAATACCTTACTTAATTAGTAACTATTAAGTAGCCTATTTTATAGAAACTAAAATAATAAGTATATTTTTATAGTAGCCTCTCTCTTAATACTTAATAAATATTAACCTTACTTTAAAGTAAGGGTAATATAATCTTTTAAGTATATTCTTATAATAAGAAAGTAGTAGTATTTATAAAATAGTTTTTTCCTTTATTTTATACTTATATTAATAATATATTAAAAAACTTAAGGGCCTACCTTAATACTATTATATTTTTAAACTTAAAAAAATTTAATAAAAATAAAATTTATATAGTTATAAAGCATTTAACTAACTAAAAGGCACTTAAACTTAATAAGCTTTTAGTAGGGTTCCTTAAGGTATATAATAAGCTATTAGCCTAAATACTAATATATTTACTTAATACTTATTACTAAGTTAAGTATTACTTAGCTTTATTTTAAAAGGTAAAAGTAATAGTGCTATAAAAACTAAGAAAGTTCTCTTAAGAGCTTTAATAAGCTAAAGCTTAAAAGCTAATATTACTTTTAAGCATTATAAATAAGGTTTTAAAAGTAATAGTAATAACTTAAATTACTTATATAGCTAAAAAGAGAGGCGCTCTCTTTAATATATAAATAGAAAATAAGGCTAATAAGTTAATAAAGGTAGCTCTTAATATCCTTACTAAAGCTATATATATAATATAATACTATAGTAAAACTATATTACTTTTTTAGCTAAATATCTCTATAGCCTTTAATATTATATACTACTATTAACTTATATATATAATAATCTTTTTAGGCCTTCTTAAGTAAATAGTAGTATAAACCTAAGCCTTTATAGCTATTAAAATAGCTTATCTTTATTTTAAAGATAAGGCTATTAATACTATATTTATAACTACTAAGGTCTTATAGGGTTTCTCTATCTCCTTTATACTATTCCTTTTATATATTACCCCTTTTTATACTAAGCTATAGTTAGTTAATTCTATATTAATCTTAAGGTTCTTAAATAATATAAATATTCTTACTTATAAATATATAGTAAAGGATAATTAAGCCTAACTTAAGTAAGCTTAAAAGGTTTATTAAAAATAGTTTATTAAGTTAAGCTTAAAGTTTTACTTATAGAAAAGTAAACTTATTTATTTTATTAAATACTACTAATTAATAATAACCTTAGTTTAACTTAGGAATACTACTATTTAGCTTATTTAGTCTATTTACTTTCTTAAGGTATAAATATATAAAAAGCTTTAATAAAAGACTTATTAATTTAAAGTTATAAAAAAATTAGCTTAATAATAACTTACTCTTATTATAGTCTTAGTATTAATATAAGGATGCCCTATATAAAATATAAGGATTCTCTATATATAGGTTATTTAAAGCCTAATTATATATAATATAGAAACACACTATACCTTAATAAGCTATAAAGGGGTTACTAAGAGTATAGCTAAAAAGTTTAAAAAAGAGTAACTTTACTATCTCTAAGTTATTATAGGTATTTATAAGGCTATACCTTAAGCTTTAATAAAAACTAAAGTAGCTATATTACTTATTAACCTTTACTTTAACTTTTAAGTATAATACTTTTATAAGTAAATTAAAGTAAATAGTATAATAAAGAAAATCTAAGGCACTTATATAATAATTATAACTTAGCTTTAATAAAGACATTATTAATACACTTATTAAGGCCTTAAATTAGCCCTTTTTATACCTTTTTAACACTACCCCCCTTTATACCTTAATAGACTTAACTTTACTAAAAAGCTAAAATAGAAATAAGTAGATAAATAGTATTAAAAGAGAGCTATAGTATATATATATTAGCCTTACTATACCCTTATAGTAGCTAAGTAAGACCTTAACTTTAAAACTATATAAAAGCTTATATACTTATATAAGCCTTTTAATAAGTATAAGTTATCTATTCTTATATAAATATATATAAAAAAGATTAAGCTTAAATCCTTCTTTTATAACTAATATATCTCTAATATAAACTTACCTATTTACTATTATTAGCTTAACTTTAAGGACTATTACTATATTATTTTAAAATATTTAAAATTTAACTATTTATAACTATTTAAGCTTAAGGCACTACTCTTTTAGAATTATAGAGATATTTAAGTTACTCTTAACACACCCTAATTTATAAGCTTTCTTAATAAGTAAATACTAAAGACTAATTATATCCCTTATTTTATACTAGCTACTTATCTTAAAGAGAAATAGAAATATAAAGCAGATAAAGCAGTAAAAACTAAATAAAACTAATATAAAATTAAGCTAACCCTTAGCTAAAATATACCCTAATTAAGCTAAAGTAGCTTTATTACTATACTATTACTAAACGCCTTATAAATATAAAAGGCTAGCACCTTAAGCCTATAGTAAGGTATATAAGGGGACTTAGCTATAACTATAAATTATAGTTACTATTATTATTTATAATTACTATTATTTATTATACTACTATTTATAAAAGAAAGAAAAAATAAAAATAAAAAAAGTATTTAAAATAAACCTATATTAGCCCTTAGCTAATCCTACCCTCCTTAAGTCTTTTATAGTTATTTAAAGGGGTAGGCCTTATTAATTACTTTTAAGGCTACTATAATTTATTTTAAGAACCCTAGGCACTCCTTTTTAAAGTATATAGTTAAACTACCTCTACTATTAGCTTAACTCTCCTCTATTCCCTTTTACTTAATTAGATTTTATATTACTTTTTATAAGCTATTATATCCCTTTTATATATATATTAATACCTTAAGATTAAAAAGGGGCTAAGTTAGACTTATAAAAGTAGAAATAATACCTTTAATTACCTTATTCTCTCTTACTTACTTCTTTTAAGCTATAAGCACTTTCTTAACCTTTACTTTATATAAAAAGGACTTTTTTAGCTATAAATATAGTTAAGCCTTAAGTTAGCTTTAAAAGGAAATAACTTATAAAAAAATAATTTTTACCTTACTTAGTGTATTTATAATAGAGTTTAGTAGGGTTTATAATTAGGTTAGCTATAATACTATATTAAACTTAACTTAAATCTACTTACTTTTTTAATTAAGATAATATTTTATAATCTTTTTAAACTATATAAAATAAGGTTTATAAAGCTAAGCGTAAGTAGTGCCCTTAAATAATATTAGCCTTATACTAATATAAAACTAATAAAGGGACTTATTAGCTTTAAAAAGGGGTTATTTTTATTTTTTTTACTAAGTATTTTTTAAAAGAAGGAGTTAGTAGGAATTAACTAAGGCTATAGTAGTCTTACTAAAATAATATTAATTAAAGGGTAACTTATAGATAAAAAGAATAATTAAAGAGGAAAGAAGAAAAAGAGAAGGCTAAAAACTTAAAAGAAAAGCCTTTATTTATCTTTTTAGCTACTTACTCTTATATAACCCTATTACTAAACCTTATAGCTATTAATTAGCTACTTTACTAATTTAAACTAAACTCCCTAACTTAAATAAAGGCTAAGTTAATACTTTATTAACCTTAATAAGACTTTAGATTCCTTTATATTGCTATTAAACCTAACTTATCCCTTACTATTTAATAGCTTATATTAATTAAGAATAAGTAAAATAAGTAAGCTTAAGAGACTAATTAATATAGTTTAACTTATATTAACACTAACTTAGGACCTTATTAGCTTTTACTAATGCCTTAAGATTACTACTAATTAAATATAAATCTTACTTATACTTAAACCTTTCTATCCTACCTTTTAGCAACTACTACTACACTTAGCCTAATAAGTAGCGCACCTTACTTTTATAGCTAAGACTACCTTAAGGCCTATATAGGCCTTAATAGATATATAAATGCATAGTATATAGGTTTTTCTCCCTATACTAGGGTTTTTTCTATATAGATTAGTAAGATAAAGTACTAGATAGCGGCTGCTACTAGCCGTCTAAGGTAATTTAATAAATAAATAAATAAATATTAAAATCTATAGAAACTCTATAATGCTTAGTATAATAGGTAATTTACTATTAAGTTTATATACTTTATAAGATACTAAACTACTTTTATATAGAATAGAAAGTAAGGAACTTTATACTTCTTTAATAGTATTTAAAGTAATTAATAATATAAGTTTTAGCTTTTTATATAAAGATAGACTTAAATCCTTTATATTCTTAACTACTTATATTATTTTTAGGCTATTATAATACTAAGACTTACTTAAAATAGTAGTTATAAGTATAGCTATACCTATCTCTACTTTATAATTTATATACTTTAGGGCTTAGCTAATTAAATAATAGAATAAATTATATAGTTCTACCTTATATTAAACCTAATAATTAAATATCTTCCTAAGGGGAGCTTTATAGTAAAGGAAGCTAATAAGTTTAAGCTCCCCTTATAGTAATAGCTCTTTAGCAATCTAATCCTTAATAAAAAGCTATTATACTATACTACCTAGTAGAGATCGCTTTATATACTTACTAATATTATAGTAAATAAACTTAAATATACTATACTATTTAATTAACTAACTTTTAAGTAAAAGGAGAAACTTAAGTATAATATTTTAAACTTAGTTTTAATTTTAAAAGCTATAAAAGGTTTAGTTCTTTTTATTAACTCCCTTACTATTAAGAGAAGGTATATAAAAATAAAAGTATTAATTAAGTAGAACTATAACTTATATTCTTAAGGCTATTACTTAATATAGATTAAATTAAATAAACTATTAAAAGTAAGGAATACTTTAATAAATATTTAGAGAACTTTTAAAGCCCTTATACCTAAGAATATTAAAACTTTAGATATTATATATACCTCTATTTAGAAGAGCTAATAAGATAAATATAATAAGTAAGAAAAGGCAAAAAAGGTTTAAGCTATTATAAATATTACTATTATAAAGGTAGCTAGGATTAATTAGGTAAAAGATAGATTAGAAACTATTTTTATATTACTATAATCTTTAAGGGAAGCTAGAAAAGACCCTAATATTAAGGAAATTACTACTTTTATATTATTATAATAATTAGTAAATAATAATTAGGAAGATAAGCTTATTATAGATAAGTAATAACTACTATAGAATTAATTGTAAATATTTAATTAAAGGGATTAACCTTAACTAAACTTTTTCTTAGAACTTAAGGGTAAAGTATAAGATACTTTATATATATCTTTAATTACTACTACTAAAAAGGTTACACTTAAAGATATAAATTATATAATTATTATTATACTTTTACTAACTATAAAAAAGAAAGGTATTAAGTAAAGACTTATTCTTACATTAGCCTTAATAAGTAAATTATATATTTCTATTATTTCTATAGATATAGTAAGGATAGCAGTTTAAAATAGAATTTAAAAATATATTAAAAAAGAAATAAGATAAAAGCTAGTATAGGTTCTTTTATAAGTAAAGTATATAAAGTAAAGGAATAAAATAAAGGATATAAGGAAGTAAGAATTATTTAATTAGGTTTATAAGGTATTTATTTTCTTTTTTATTCTATTTATTTACCCCTTTTTATATATTAGTTTACTATAAATTATAGAAATCTATAGTATACCTAAGAAGGTGTTATATTAAGGCAAATTAGTTAGGAGACTAATATAGCTATAGTATAGGATATAGTTATAACTAAGTAAGGGTAGGCTTAACTATTTAATTAAAGGGAAAAGTATAAGTAAAGAGTGTTTTCTATAGCTTTTTTTTATACTTTATAGTATATTTTTATGCTTATTTAAAATATTAAAATATTAAAATAAAATCTTTATTATATTCCCTTTTTCTTATATACCTTACTATTATATAAGCTTCTAAATTAAAAACGCTTACTATTATTGTAAAGTAAATATAATATATTATCTAATTAAAAAGAAACCTATAAATTAAGACTAAAATTAAGTATATTACTTTACTAATTATTATTATAAAAAGAGGCAGAAAACCTATAGTATTACTAAGAAAGGCTACCTATTATATTCTAAGAAAGAAAAGAGCTATATAAAAAGATAAGAGTCTTAGTTATTATTCTTAGCTAAATAAACTATCTAATTATATAATAATTCTACTTTTAAGATTATTTTCTATACTTTTTACGCATTTAACTCTATAAATTCTAAGGTTTGTTATTAGTAGTGTAGCAGCCTCTATAGATTGCAGAGTTGAGTGTATTAGAGGGTTGTATGGGTTTTAGGGTCGACACACTATATTTTAATAGGGGTAAAGAAATTAATTCTACTTTATAAAGCTAGCTAGCTAAAAAGGGGATTAAATTCACTACTTCTTCCCTTTATATCTATAAGCAAAATAGATTAGCTAAGCGTTCTATTTGTGTTATTATAGATAGATTATAGGCTACCCTATACTAGTTTTGTTTACCTTTATTTTTATAGAATTTTTCGCTTTTTTTAGTATTAAATTCTATAAATTTATTAGCTAATTCTATAAAACTAGCGTGCCTAGTATAATTATTAGCTAATAATTTTAATAAGCCTTTTAGGCCTAATTATAGCTCTCTTAGAGCTATAGGCTTTTATTATAAGGTTCTAATTCTATTAGAAAAAAGGCCTAAAGCTTAAAAGCTAGCCCTTAGGACTATACCTAAAAGGCTAATTATTATAGTAGGTTCTAAGACCTATATAGTATATATTCCCTTTAAGAAGCTTATAATAAAGACTAGCTTTCTTAAAATTATAGAACTTATAGGCCTTATTTCTAGTAGTCTTCCTAGGCTTTCTATAGGGAATAGCTTTTTAAAGAGGGATTTTTCTACTAAAAATGCCCTAAAACCCTTTATAATTTTAGAGGGGGCTAAGGCTTTAGAACCCTCTAACTCTTCTATAGAAAGTAATTTCTTAGAGGAAGAATAATAACCTAATAAGGTTATTCTTAGTAATAAGGATTACCCTATAGCTAATAAATAAATAGTTAATTTAAAGCTTAGCTAAGCCTCTAGCTCTAGGGATCTAATTTCTCTAAATTCTCTATAATTATTGCCTAAAAAAATCAATTTAAATCCAGAAAAAATGGATATTAATATAGGGGCTATAGTATAAAAAATCTACTATAAGGCACAACTAAAAGCAAAAGAAAATATGCTTAATAGTAAGCCTAAGACCTAGAAGTAAGCTTTAAATTCCTTAGAAAAAGCTAAATAGCTAAAAGCTATATTTAGTGAATTTAAGTAACTTTTAAAGGCTAGAACTTTTGAATTTATAGAGGCAGACTAAGTCCTTAAGAGCTGGAAAGTTCTAAAAAATTGCTTAATATTAAAGATAAAGAGAGATAAAGAAAATAATCCTTTAAAATATAAAGCTTAGCTTATTATAAAAGGATTTATATAAATAGAAGGTTTAGATTATATAGATACCTTTACTACTACTAGTATTCCCTCTAGCTAGCGGATTTTATTAGCTTTAGTAGCTATAAAGGACTAAGAAATAGAGTAAGTAAACTTTATAGGTGCGTTTTTAAATAGCTACCTTAAAGAGCTTATTTATATAATAATTCTAAAGGGCTTTATGGAATTTATTAAGCAAAATCTATAATTAGCTAAATTAGCTAAAAGCTATAGTTATAAGGCTTCTAAAAATCAGATAATTATCCTTAGAAAGACCTTTTATAGCCTAAAGCAAAGCTTTAGAGAGTAGTAGCAAACGCTAATAAAAGTGCTAAAAAGCCTTAGCTTTAGCCCCCTTATATCTAACCCTGCTATATTCTATAATCCTAAAACTAAGACTTAGATTATTATTTATATTAATAATTGCCTTCTTATAGAGCTAAATTTATAATATATAAATTAGCTTAAAAAGGCTTTATATAAAGCCTACCCTATAGAAGATAGAGGCCCCGCAGAATTCTTCCTAAGGGTGTAAATTTAGCGTGATTAAAAAAATAAGACTCTAAAAATACACTAAAAACAGTATATTTAAGAGGCCTTAGTATACTTTAAGCTTAAAAATTATAAGGCAGTTAAAATTCCTATATAGCTAGGGGTCTTAAAAACTTAACTTATTAAGCCCTTTAACCCTAAGGAAATAAAGGAATATTAGAGCATTATAGGGACTATTATGTATTTAATGCTCCTTATAAGGCTTAATATTGCCTTTACGCTATAATAGCTTTTAACAGCCCTTACTAGTCCTTATTTAGAACACCTAAATGCTATAAAAAGCCTTCTAAGGTACCTTTCTAGTACCTAGAACCTTACTATAATTTATAAGGTATCCCTTAATAAAGATTTAGTTAGATTCTATAATAGCGATTTTACTAGTAATAGAAGCTCTTTTAAATCCACCTATATATATCTATTTAAGCTAGCTAAGGGCCCTATAAGTTAGAAAAGTAAGAAAGCTAGTACTATAGCTTTATCTACTACAGAAGCTAAGTCTAACGTAATTTATAAGACTTTTAGAAAGCTTTAGTGGCTAAAAGGTATTTTTAAGGAGCTAAAAGCCCCTATAAAGCCCTCTATATAGATTTTTTATAATAACTAAGGCGCTATAAAAACAGCCTATAATTTAGCCCTTTATAGTTAAACTAAGCACACCTTACTAAAATTCTACTATAATAGGTAGCAAATCTTAGCTAGGCTAGCTAAGATTGCCTATTTAGATACTAAGAAAATGCTAGCTAATAGCCTAACTAAGCCTTTAGCTGTCTTAATATATACTATTTTCTTAGAGCTTATAGGGCTCTAACCCCTATAACCCTTTGCTACAAAATCTTTAACACCTAGCTAAAGGCACTAAAACTATTATAAAAACACTTAGAAAATTTAAAATAATTACTAAAATAAGCTAAAAAATAGATCTTTAACTTTAATAATAAATTCCTTAACTTTACTATATATAACTATAGTACTGTTTTAACTTTTTTAAAGAGCCCCGCTTTTAGGCTTCTTAAATCTATTATCCTTTTTCTTTTATAATTTTATTTAGATTTATATAGATTTTCTTTAAATTTAGTATTTCTTTTCTTTCCCTTTTAGCTTTTAAAATACCTTTTTAAAGGGGGTGTTAAAAATAATAGCTATTTTTAAGGGACTTCCTTATTTATTAGGCCTCTTAATAGGCCTTATAGTAACCCTTAGCCCCTGCCTTATAGAAACCCTTAAAGGGACCCTTAGGAGGCTTTTCTTAGCTATTATTAGTGCTAGTAAGCGGCCTTAAGCTGTGTATAGTGCCTATAGAATTAATTCTTCTATTATAGCTTATAGCTATAAGCGCCTTACTTTTCTTACCTTTTCTCTTTTAATTATACCTTATAGCAGCTAATATATACCTAATTAAGAACCTAATAGTTTATTAAGCTTAGTAAGACTTTAGAATTAATTTTTATAGTAATTAAGTAAGTAATTAAAATTTAGCTTAAAGATTTAAGCTACTTACCCTAAGAGCTATATAGTAGGCTACCTTAAGGCACACTTTATAGCTAATTTATATAATAACTAAAGGGTTATAAAAGATTTTATAACTAATATTTTTATTATTAAAATAAAGGGAATTTTTTTATATAATTAGTTAATTTTTTTAATTTTTAAAGTTATATACTAATTTTTACTAAGTTAACATTTAGGGAGTATATTAGCACCTTATTTATATAGCTATAAGTCTATTTTTTTATTTTCTTATATAAATAAATTTTATAGAAAATAAAAAGTAGCTTATAAGCCCCTTTTTATAGGGCTAAGCCTTTAATAGGCTTAGAGGGTATATAAAGAAGAAGATATTCCCTTTTATTAACTACCTATTAATTATATAAACTATTAATCTAAGCCTGCTACTTATAACACTAAATAATTAGATAAAAATCTAAGAAAATTCTGCTGCCTTTTATAAGCTAGAATTAAGTGTATTTTAAGTGCTAAAAGTTATATATTAAGCTTCTAATATTAGTTATAAGGCCTATAGCTTTAGCTACAGCGCTGCAGAGCCCTTCTGGCTTTTAGCTTACTAAGCCTTACTACCTTAGTAATTTAGAGGGCAAAAGCCTCTGTAAACTCCTTATTTCTAATAACTATAAGGCCTATTAAGAGGCTTAATAGCTAAGAAAGTCCCCTAAAAATAGCTATTATTTTTAATAATAGTTAGTAAAGTCCCTTAGTAAGATTAGAGTTTACTTTTAAAAGTCTTTTTAATTATCTTTGTTATGTATAAGATACAGTATGTAAATTATTAGCATACGCAGCTTATATAATATATTATAAAAGATTATAAAATATAACACATATAAAGTTATAGTTTAGTGCTTAATTATAAGTATAAGGATTATTATCTTCCTTAGACTCTGTAGCTAAGTCCGCCTTATATTAGTGGGCTCCTTATTACGTAACAATCTTAAAGCTTTTTTTTGCGTTTTACTAGTTATTTATTAAAAAATTAGTTTTATTCTACTTTATAAGTTTAGTATATATAGTTTAATACAAAGAGGATTTTTTAGTATTCCTAGTAAAATATATATTTTACTTTATTAAAGGGTATAGATTAAGTTATTTAGTTATTAATTTAGATTTTATGTTTTTATAAATTAGTAAAGTATATAAAAGGGTTAATATTCTAAACCTAAGCTTTATCCTTACTATTAAAAGAGAAATAATTAAAAAAAATACCATTTTTTAGCCTTTTTTATTACTTTTTACTTAATAAAAAGTATTAAAAAGCTTTTTTTTGTTTTTATAATTCTTTTAATTCTTTTAAGTAAGTAATCTACTCTTTAATTACTTAAGCTTTCTTTTATAAGTTAAAAGAGGTTAAAGTAAATTTAATTATAATAAAGATTCTCTTTTATAAAATATTTATAAATTAACTATAGTTTATTAATACTATAAGGGATATTAAATCTTTAGTAAGTATAGTAATTAATTATTAAGTAATAAATACTATATTATTTTTAAGTAATTAAAAAAAGCTTTAAAATATTTAAATAGAAATTAAACAGCTAAGTAAGTATAATATAGTCTTTAATAAACTAACTAACGCTTACTTTTTTTAAGCTTTTTTTATATATATACTAAGGCTTTTATATACTAAATAAGTAATTAAGCGTAGGCGCTTAGCTATTATTACACTTTAGTTACCTTATAAGGTGTGCACACCTTATAAGTTGTTGAAAATAACAGCTATTTTCAGGGGACTTCCTTATCGATTAGGCCTCTCAACAGGCCTTATAGTGACCCTTAGCCCCTGCCTTATAGGGACCCTTATAGGGACCCTTAGGGGGCTTTTCTTAGCTATTACTAGTGTTATAAGCGGCCTTAGGCTACACACAGCGCCTATAAAATTAATTCTTTTACTTATAGCTTATAGCTATAAGCGCCCCACTTTTCTTACCTTTTCCTTTCTAATTATACCTTATAGTAGCTAGCGTATGCCTAATTAGGAATCTAATAGTTTATTAGGCTTAGTAAGACTTTAAAATTAATTTTTATAGTAACTAAATAAGTAATTAAAATTTAGCTTAAAGATTTAAGCTACTTACCCTAAAGGCTATATAATAGGCTACCCTAAGGTGCACTTTATAGCTAATTTATATAATAACTAAGGGGTTATAAAAGATTTTATAACTAGCATTTTTATTATTAAAATAAGGGGAATTTTTTTATATAATTAGTTAATTTTTCTAATTTTTAAAGTTACACACTAATTTTTACTAAGTTAACATTTAGGGAGTATATTAGCACCTTATTTATATAGCTATAAGTTTATTTTTTTATTTTTCTATATAAATAAATTTTATAAAAAATAAAAAGTAGCTTATAAGCTCCTTTTTATAAAGCTAAGCCTTTAATAGGCTTAGAGGGTATATAAGGGAGAAGATATTCCCCTTTACTAGCTGCTTACTAACTATATAAACTATTAATCTAAGCCTACTACCTATAATATTAAATAATTAGATAAAAATCTAAGAAAATTCTACTACCTTTTATAAGCTAGAATTTAGCGTATTTTAAGTGCTAAAAGTTATGTATTAAGCTTTTAATATTAGTTATAAAGCCTATAGCTTTAGCTATAGTACTACAAAGCCCTTCTAGCTTTTAGCTTACTAAGCCTTACTACCTTAGTAATTTAGAGGGCAAAAGCCTTTATAAACCCCTTATTTCTAATAGGTTATAAGCTTAAAAGTAACTTCCTAGTATCTAAAAAATTCACTAAATTTTATAGAGTATTTAGAAAATTCTTTAGAAATTTATTTAATATTCTATATTAGGTAAAAGACCTAAGAAAGACTTAAAAGCTATTATTCCTTCTATAAAAATAGAATAAATTTACTAAAAGAAAACTCCCCTTCTATAAAATAGAAAGAATTATAGTTATAGAAGAAATTCTACTTCTATAAAAAATAGAATCTATAAGAAAAGAAGCTTTCCCTTTTATAAAAAAGAAAAGAAATTATAGAATATTCTTATTTTTATAAAAGAGCTTATAGAGCTATTTCTCTCTATAAAAAGGAACCTTATAGAAGCTTTTCTTCTATAATAAAGCTTAGAAAATTCCTTCTTCTAAGTAAAGACCTATAAAATTAAGATCTTTATAGGCATTTTTATAGATTTTTAAATTTATAAAGACTTTCTCTTTAATTTTTAGCAGCTATAAAACCTATAAATTTAGGCCCCTAAGCTAAAAGCTAAGAGTAAACTTAGGTTAACTTAGTAAATTAGTAAATTACTATTTAGAATTTAAGTATTACTAATATTTTACAAAAATTAAAAGATTTAGCTATTACTATAGCTAATAACCTAAAGCCTAAGTTAGCAAAACTACTAAAAAATCCTAATTCTAATAGGAGTGTAAGCTATAAAAAGAATTCTAATATATTAAATTCCTATAATAAATTAGTTATTAAAGAATTTAATAAAAGGGTATATAGCTTCCTAAAAGCTATAAGGCTTAAGGGACTAGAAACCTATAACTAATAGAAATAAGCCTTAGCTATCTAATTTAGGGCTTTAAAAATACCTAATTTTTTAGATAATTCTAAGGGATTTTCTAGTAATTTAAGTAATTTAAACTAAGCTATTATTTTTATGCTTCTAAGAGATAGCTATTTTAAGGGCCCCTAGGCTGCTATAATTTAGCAATAAGACCCTATAGAAGCCTTTAGCCTTTTAGAAAGGCAGTATTCTTATAGTGCTAAAATATAATATAGCTCCTTATATTTCTAATTTTATAGCCTAACTTTTTAAGGTTATAAAGGATTCTTAAAGGCTTTTAATGCTTTATTTAATAATTTACTAACTAGATTAGCAATTTTTAGCGTTTCTATAGAGCCTATAAATTAAGTAAATTAGTATTTATAAGCATTAAAGTTTACTTTTCCTTAGTAGGTAAAAAGGTAACAATTTACTATAAGGACTAATAAGGCCCTAAGGATCCCTATAGGGGCACTAAATCTGTAATTTTTAATAGTAAACTTACTAAAAGAGTAGTAAAATAAGAGCTTTATAATAGCTAAAGCTTTAAATTATAAAGCTAAAGAATCTATATATAAGGGATCTAAAGAAAATAAGACCCTTAATTCTAATTTAAAAAAGAATAAAAATAAGAAGAATAACTCTAAAGAAAATAAGGGAAATTCTAAGTCTTCTTCTAAGAAAAAGAAAGGTAAATTATCTAAAAAATCCTCTAAAAAGGCTAAGGATAAGACTTAAGAGGGCGCTTTTATACTAAGCAATTTTAGCCTTATTAGTAGCTCTTTAAAGCCCCTTAGTAGACCTAGCAGCCCTAGTACTAGTAGTAAATCTTTTAATTCTAGTAGTATTATTAGTACTAAAAGTAAGCTAAAAGATAAAATATTTTTTAAGGCCTTTAATTTTAGCTATAAAGTAATAAAGAATACCCTTCTTTATAATATAAGCTCTATAGTACACTTAGTTAATTCTAAAGAGCACTTTATAAGCTATATGCCTTATAAAAAGGGGTAAGCTAGGCCTATTTCTATTAGTAAGGGACCTATCTATCTAAAGGGATTTAAAAAAGCTAAATTTTTAGTGCTTTACTAGTAAAACCCTAATAAATATAGGCCTTTAGTCCTTTAAAATACGCTATATTTTCTAAACCTAGATATAAATATAGTTAGTGGATTAAAGCACTATTTAGTAAGGGGTTATATAAGTAAAAATGCCCTATATTTAGCTAATAGGTCTTATATTAGTCTTTTAAATGTTAAAAAACACGGTTTTTTCTTCTAAGTAAAAGATAATAATACACCTCTTTTAAGAACTAATAGTAGCTCTTTTAGCCACTATAATAGTCATTTTTGCCACTAAGCTAGCAGCCACCCTATAGAGGTAGAAATACCTTTATAAGAGCTATCCTAGGCTAGCAAAGCCGCTAAAATTAAAGAATTAAGGGATTTTAGTAATTTAAAACCCTCTAATTCTATAGCCCCTTCTTCCCTAATACCTATAGCCCTAAGCTAGGCCCCTAAATTATAAGATTTAGTCCCTAAATCTAAGGATTTATAGGGGGTTTTAGCAGACCCTCTTACTGTTTTATTAGAGGCTTTAGAAGACTATAAGGCAACTAAAGGAATTTTAGAGCCCCTAGGTTCGCTAGTGCCCCACTAAGAGGCCTATAGCTCCTTAGAAGAGACCTAGTAAGGAGCTAAGGAAGAAGGCTCTATAGGGCCTAAAAGGCTACCCTTAGGCACTAAAAGTGATTTTTTAGAGCTTAATTTATACTAAAAATTACTAAAACTAGCTAGAATTTAGTATATTTAGCTAGGGCATTTAGGGCTTAGCCTTCTAAAGAAAACAAGCTAATTAGCTAAGGGGATATTAGATTTTTTTAGTATTAAAGATAAGGATTTTAACTGCTTAGTATATAACTAAACTAAGGTAGTTAAAAGGCCTAGTAAAAATCCTATCCCTAACCCCCCTAAAGCCCTTAATAGAATAAAGAGGGATATAGTAAAAATAAGCCTTATTCCCTATAATAAGCACTAAATTTACTTATTTCTAGTAGACTAAAAGACTAAATTTAGGTAGGCTTTATAAATTTCTAATAAAAAAGGCCTTACTATATTTTTAGCTATAAAAGGCTTTTTTAGAACCCTAAAAAATAAATTTAGAACCTACCCTAAACATTTATATTTTAATAGGGGTAAAGAAATTAATTCTACTTTATAAAGCTAGCTAGCTAAAAAGGGGATTAAATTTACTACTTCTTCCCCTTATATTTATAAGCAAAATAGATTAGCTAAGCGTTCTATTTATATTATTATAGATAGATTATAGGCTACCCTATATTAGTCTGGTTTACCTTTATTTTTATGGAATTTTACGCTTTTTTTAGTATTAAATTCTATAAATTTATTAGCTAATTCTATAAAACTAGTGTGCTTAGTATAATTATTAGCTAATAATTTTAACAAGCCTTTTAGGCCTAATTATAGCTCTCTTAGGGCTATAGGCTCTTATTATAAAGTCCTAATTCCACTAAAAAAAAGGCCTAAAGCTTAGAAGCTAGCCCTTAAAACTGTGCCTAAAAGGCTAATTACTATAGTAGGTTCTAAGACCTATATAGTATATATTCCCTCTAAGAAGCTTGTAATAAAGACTAGCTTTTTTAAAATTATAGAACCTATAGGCCCTATTTTTAGCAGCCTTCCTAAGCTTTTTATAGGGAATAGCTCTTTAAAGAGGGATTTTCCTACTAAAAATACCTTAAAACCCTTTATAATCTTAGAGGGGGCTAAGGCTTTAGAACCCTCTAACCCTTCTATAGAAAGTAATTCCTTAGAGAGGGAATAATAACTTAATAAGGTTATTCTTAATAATAAGGATTACCTTATAGCTAATAAAGAGATAGTTAATTTAGAGCTTAGCTAAGCCCCTAGCCCTAGGGATCTAATTTCCCTAAATTCTCTACAATTCTTACCTAAAAAAATCGATTTAAATCCAGAAAAAATAGATATTAATATAGGAGCTATAGTATAAAAAATCTGCTATAAGGTATAACTAAAAGCAAAAGAAAATATACTTAATAGTAAGCCTAAAACCTAGAAGCAAGCTTTAAATTCCTTAGAAAAAACTAAATAGCTAAAAGCTATATTTAGCAAATTTAAGCAACTTTTAAAGGCTAAAACTTTTGAATTTATAGAGGCAAACTAAGTCCCTAAGAGCTAAAAAGTTCTAAAAAATCGCTTAATATTAAAGATAAAAAGAGATAAAGAAAATAATCCTCTAAAATATAAAGCTTAGCTTATTATAAAAGGATTTATATAAATAAAAGGTCTAAATTATATAGATACCTTTGCTACTATTAGTATTCCCCTTAACTAGCGGATTTTATTAGCTTTAGCAGCTATAAAGGACTAGGAAATAGAGTAAGTAGACTTTATAGGTGCGTTTTTAAATAGCCACCTTAAAGAGCTTATTTATATAATAATTCTAAAGGGCTTTATAGAATTTATTAAGCAAAATCCACAATTAGCTAAATTAGCTAAAAGCTATAGTTATAAGGCTTTTAAAAATTAGATAATTATCCTTAAAAAGACCCTTTATAGCTTAAAGTAAAGCTTTAGAGAGTGGCAGTAAATGCTAATAAAAGTGCTAAAAAGCCTTAGCTTTAGCCCCTTTATATCTAACCCTACTATATTCTATAATCCTAAAACTAAGACTTTTATTATTATATATATTAATAATTACCTTCTTATAGGGCTAAATTTATAATATATAAATTAGCTTAAAAAGGCTTTATATAAAGCCTACCCTATAGAAGATAGGGGCCCTATAGAATTCTTTCTAAGAGTGTAAATTTAGTGTAATTAAAAAAATAAGACTCTAAAAATACACTAAAAACAATATATTTAAGAGGCCTTAGCATACTTTAAGCTTAAAAATTACAAAATAGTTAGAATTCCTATGTAGCTAGGGGTCTTAAAAACTTAGCTTACTAAGCCCCTTAACCCTAAGGAAATAAAGGAATATTAAAGTATTATAAGGACTATTATATATTTAATACTCCTTATAAGGCCTAACGTTACCTTTACGCTACAATAGCTTTTAACAGCCCTTACTAATCCTTATTTAGAACACCTAAATGCTATAAAAAGCTTTCTAAGGTATCTTTTTAGTACCTAAAACCTTACTATAATTTATAAGGTATCCCTTAATAAAGATTTAGTTAGGTTTTATAATAGTAATTTTATTAGTAATAGAAGCTCTTCTAAATCTACTTATATATACCTATTTAAGCTAGCTAAGGGCCCTATAAGTTAGAAAAGTAAAAAAGCTAGTACTATAGCTTTATCTACTATAAAAGCTAAATCTAACGCAATTTATAAGACTTTTAGAGAGCTTTAGTAGCTAAAGGGTATTTTTAAGGAGCTAAAAGCCCCTATAAAGCCCTTTATATAGATTTTTTATAATAACTAAGGCGCTATAAAAACGGCCTATAATCTAGCCCTTTATAGTTAAACTAAGCACACCCTACTAAAATTCCACTATAATAAGCAGTAAATCTTAGCTAAGCTAGCTAAAATTGCCTATTTAGATACTAAGAAAATGCTAGCTAATAGCCTAACTAAGCTATTAGCTATTCTAATACATACTATTTTGTTAGAGCTTATAAGGCTCTAACCCCTATAACCCTTTACTATAAAATCTTTAACGCCTAGCTAAAGACACTAAAACAATTATAAAAACACTTAGAAAATTTAAAACAATCACTAAAATAAGCTAAAAATGGATTTTTAACTTTAATAATAAATTCCTTAATTTTACTATATAT
>SRPV01000519.1:0-17867 GCA_018360135.1 Claviceps sorghi | reverse complement strand
TATTATATATAAGGAATAGGCTAAATACTTTCCTAACCTATAAGCTACTATTATAATTTAATATAAGGGTATAGTATAAGAAAGGTAGTTAATATAGTTCTTATAAGTTACTAGCTATAAATAATAAGACTTATACTATAGCAATACCTAATAGCCTTATAGACTTTTAAAGCATAGTTATAAAGCCCTATATAATAAAACTAACTAATAATAATAGAGTTATTAGTATATTAAGGGAGGAGGAGGTAAATAAAAAAGAGAAGAAGGTAAATAAGGAAGAGAAGGAACTTTATAGGAGAATAAAGTTGCTTTTAGTATAAGCTAAGAGGGCTATAGTAGCACTACTTATAAAGAGAGAAAGGGGATAACTAAGAAAGGTTCTTATAGTAATAATTACTATACTAAGGATTTTAAGAGATAATATTAAGGAGATAATAAATATATTTATTACTAAAGTCTTTATAATAATAATTACTATAGATAAAGAGTAGCTTAAAAGTGCCTTTTATATATCTATAGTAATTACTACTATAAAGGAATAGTATTATTATAAGGTCCTTATAGTAATAATTATTATAAGTAAGAGGTAGCTTTAAGGTGCCTTTTAAGTGCCTATAGTAATTAATACTATAGAGAACTATTATCTTTAGTATAATTATATTATTTTTTAAAAGAGATATAAAGAGCTTATAATAAATAATACTATAAGTTAATAAGTTATAAACTAAAAAGGTAAGAGATATTAGAATAATATCCCTTATATTAGTCTACTATAGGTATAGTTAATAAGATAAAAAGGTATTAAGTATATTATATACCTCTCTCTTACTAACTTTAAGATATTATTATAATAAAACTTAAAAAAAAGAGGTATATAAAAAAAGGAAAAAGAAAAGGTATTAAGGAATAAGACTAAGTAAATAGTAGCTACTATATATATTAGTAATAGCTATAGAGATAATACTAAGAATTTTACCTTTTTAATTACTAAAGAAAAGGATAATTTTTAGCTTATAGTAAACCTTAAGAAAGAAGGTAAAATAACTAATAAAAGTAAGCCCTTTACTAAGTTTAATAAGAAAAAGATTAATACCTTATTATTTTATAAAGTCTTTAGATTTATTACTTTTAACCTAAAAAAATATAGAAATTACTACCTTTTTAACTCTTATATAGTTTAAGAGGTAAAAGGAAAAGGTACTAATAAGCTTTATAAAAAATTAAGGCTAGTAATCTAAGGGTATAGTAATAAAGGAAAAGATATAATTCTTATGTAGTTACTAATAATTTAATAAGCTAGCTAATAACTTATTATAGCATTAGCACTATTATTAGTAAAAGAGGATATTTTCTTATAGATTTAAAATATTATATAAGCTTATATATAGTCTTAGACTATACTTAATAGGTTAATTATTATAAGGTTGCCTTAATAAATTACTTATTTATATTCTACTAATATAATTATAAAAGTAATTAAGCTGCTTTATAGAATAGCTAAGGTAAGTACCTATTAGTAGGTAATTTATATAAAGTATTATTAAGAAAAGCTTATAATAATAACCTTAAGCTATAACTTATACTTATTAATTACTTTAAATAAGAACCTAGATTTTAGTATTATTAAAATATAAACTAATAACACCCTTAGCCTTAGTAATACTATATTTTTTAAGAAAGAAGAAGCTAAGTTAAAAAATATTAGATTTACTATAAAACTAAAGCAAAGACTAATATTTAAAGAACCTTTTATTTTTAATAGCTATATTCTTTTATAGTATAAAGATAGAAGTATAGAAGTTAAGTAGAAAGGCTAAAGTAATAAACTTATAATAGTTAAAACTAATAAGCTAAGTATAAAGGCAGAATATATAAGGTAATAAGCTTATAAAGTATATATTTTAATAATCTACTAACTTAAAGCTACTTTTAATCTCTTAGTTATAGTATAAGTCTAAGACTCTAACTAAACTAATATAAATAAGCTTAATAAAAGAATTTAGTAGTGTGTCGACCCTAAAACCCACACAACCCTCCGATACACTTAACTCTGCGATCCACAAAGGCTGCCACACTACTAGCAACAGACCTTAGGATCTATAGAGTTAGGTGCGTAAAGGGCGTAGGAAATAATCTTAGAAGCAGAATTATTATATAATTAGATAGTTTATCTAGCTAAAACAACAACTAGGACTCTTATCTTCTTATATAGCCCTCTTTTACCTTTAGAAGTGATAGGGAGCCTCCCTTAGAAATGCTATAGCTCTTATACCTTCTCTATAATAACAACTAGCGTAGTAATAAGCTTAATTTCGGTCTTAAATTATAGGTCTCTTTTTAATTAGATAATTTATCGTATTTACTTTATAATAATAGCAGCGTTTTTAATTTAGAAGCTTATGTAATAGCTAGGCATATAAGAAAAAAGGGGAATATAATAAAGATCTTATTTTAATATTTTAATATTTTAAATAGGCGTAAAAACGCACTATAGGGTGTAAAAAAAAGCTATAGAAAACACTCTCTACTTATACTTTTCCTCTTAATTAGATAGTTAGGCCTACCCTTGCTTAGTTATAACCACATCCCACGCTATAGCTATATTAGTCTCCTAACTAATTTACCCTAATATAACACCTCCCTAGGTATGCTGCGGATTTCTATAATTTATAGCAGACTAACTTATAAAAAGAGGTAAATAAATAGGATAGAAAAGAAAATAAATACCTTATAAACCTAATTAAATAATTCCTACTTCCCTATATTCTTTATCTTATTCCTTTACTTTATACGCTTTACTTATAAAAGAACTTACACTAGCTTTTGCCTTATTTCCTTCTTAATACATTTTTAAATCCTATCTTAGATTACTATCCTTACTATATCTATAGGAATAATAAAAATATATAATCCACTTATTAAGGCTAGTATAAGAATAGATCTTTACTTAATACCTTTCTTTTTTATAGTTAGTAGGAGTGTAATAGTAGTTACACAATTTATATCTTTAAGCGTAACCTTTTTAGCAGTAGTAATTAAAGATATATATAAAGTATCTTACACTTTACCCTTAAGTTCTAAGAAAAAGTCTAGTTAAGGCTAATCCTCTTAATTAAATGTTTGCAATTAATTCTATAATAGTTATTACTTATTTACAGTAGGCTTATCTTCCTAATTGTTGTTTACTAGCTGCTATAATAACACAAAAGCAGCGATTTCCTTAATATTAGGGTCTTTCCTAGCTTCCCTTAGAGATTATAGCGATATAGAGATGGTTTTTAATTTGTCTTTTACCTAATTAATCTTAGCTACCTCTATAATAGTAGTATCCGTAATAGCTTAGGCCTTTTTTGCCTTTTCCCACTTATTATATTTATTTTATTAGCTCTTTTAAATAAAGGTATATATAATATCTAAAGTCTTAATGTTCTTAGGCATAAAGGCTTTAAAAGTTCTCTAAATATCTATTAAAGTATTCCCTACTTTTAGCAGTTTATCTAATCTAATTTATATTAAGTAATAGCCCTAAGGATATAAGTTATAGTTTTACTTAATTAGTGCTTTTATCTTTATATACCCTTCTCTAATAGTAAGGAAGTTAATAAAAGGGACTAAACCTTTAATAGCTTTTAGAATTAAAGCTAAGTTTAAAATATTATACTTAAGTTTTTCCCCTTATCTAAAGCTTAGTTAATTAGATAGTATAGCATACCTAAGTTTATTTACTGTAATATTAGTAAGTATATAAAGCAATCTCTGCTAGGCAGTATAGTATAATAGCTTCTTATTAAGAACTTAGTTACTAAAGAGCTATTACTATAAGGGAAGCTTAAATTTGCTAAACTCCCTTGTTATAAAGCTCCCCTTAGGAAGGTTCTTAACCGTTAGGTCTATTATAGGATAGAATTATATAATTTATTCTATAGTTTAACTAATTAGGCCTTAAAGCGTATAAATTATAAAGCATAGATAAGCGTAGCTATACTTATAACTGCTATTTTAGGCTAGCCTTAGTACTATAATAGCCTAAAAACAATATAGGTAGTTAAGGATATAGAGGATTTAAGTCTATCCCTATATAAAAAGCTAGAACCTATATTATTAATTACTTTAAATACTATTAAAGAAGTATAGAGTTCCCTGCTTTCTATTCTATATAAAAGCAGTTTAGTATCCTATAAAGTATATAAACCTAGCAGTAAATTGCCTACTATACTAGGCGTTATAGAGTTTCTACGGATTTTAATATATACTATACTAAATATTAATAAGTTTATTTTTAAAGGGGAGTGTTTAAGTAGTAGATTTATAGTTAGTAAAGTAGTCTTTTAGGTTAATTAGTTGTTCCTTAATGCTAATTTCCTCTAAGAGGAATGCTATAACATACTTAATCCTATATTATATATATCTAGTTATTACTATTAATAAAAACTAATTAAGCCATCTAGAGCTTCCTTTAGCTTTAGAACCAATAGCTTAAAGGAAACTATAGACGTTATATAGATAGTTTAACTATTTAATCTTATCCTAACCTTTATCTATAGGTAGAACTAAAGTATATTCTTCCTTAATATACTTATCTATCTTTATCCTTAGTGCCTATTATAGCTATTTATTTTAAGGGATAAAAAGAGGAGGTTAGTATTAAAATAGATCTTTTAGCTCTCTATTTATATAGTTTACCTTAACTATTATATAAAATTAGCTATTATAGCCCTTTAATTTGCTTTTCCTTATAATAAGAGAGAGGATGTATTTATTATAAAAGAACTAAAAGGAAGTTAGAATCTAAGGTCTATAACTTTACTAAGCTAGACTAGGAACAGAGGGAGAAGAGGCTTTTCTTAATATAGTAGTAGTATAATTAGATACTTTAATAAGAAACTAAATAAAAAGAATAAAAATATAAATTCTAAGAGATAAGGATATCTTTATAATAAAAGAACTTACTGCATAGTAATAAAGCAAGAGAGCCTTGCAGAAAGAACGGTTAAAAAGATGCAAAAGAACTTATAATATATTAGTAGAGGGGCAGAGAAGCTAAATTAGGTGGTTATAAAAGAAAGGGGAAGAAAAACAAAAGCGTTATAAGAAAGGGAAAAGCAGGAATTTTCTAGCTAAAGCAGAGAGGTCTATAGGTTAGAGCCCTATAAGTAATTTAGCAGCTAAAGACACATTAAGTTACGTAATTCCGGTTAAAGTTAGCAAATTTATAGGTTAACAGCTATTGCCAGCCTATATTAATTAGAAAGCGGTAGACATAGACTGTCTAATAGGGGGGGGTATCGCGTAAGTAATTCACTTAGCTGCTAAAACAAGGAAGCCTCCTAGCCGTTTCCTATAACGCGTTTTTTTCTTCTTCTTCTCACAACTCCTCCTTCTTTAGCTTCTGCTATAATAACAACACAAAGCCTTCTTTTATCCCCTTCTTTATTATAGATTATCTTAACAATCCTTATAAAAAGCTCCTAAATATTACTAATCTTATCACAGATAAGATTCCTAAAGAGGAGCTTACCACTATATACACCCTAAATTAGCGAGCGCATACTTTCTTCTAAAAGGTGTTAGTTAACATAGAAATAGTAAGCAAACATCCAATTAGATAATAAGGAAGTATATCTAACCGTTTTTCTTTGCTAATTCTATTTCCTTTACTAAACAGTCCTTATTAGCAGCGTTAACTTAGGTAAAAGCAGTGTTCTAATTTATACTAAAATTATTATAAGAAAAGGGATCCTACTAAATGCTCCTAAAAGGATAATAGATTATTTTACATCCCTAGACCTTTATAATTAAGTGTTTAAAAAGATTATCTAAGGGGTTCTAAGTGTAAGAGAGATTTTAAAGCGCTATCTAACTTTAATATATATTCCTACAGAATTCGCATATCTATAGGGTTAGTTCTTCGCCTCTCTTATAGAACAAAACAAAAAAAAACTTACCTTTTTAGTCTTATTATATAGGACTAATAATAATATAGCCTATGCCTCTTATATAAAGATATATCTAGAGACAGTAACTATATTTAGTAAGTATATATACTTCCCTTTTTATAGGTATATATTAGTATATAGAGTTTATAGTAGTGTTTACAGTAACTATATTTAGAAAGGTTCTGCTTCTTGTAAATAAGGGATTAAGAGAGGATACTATTAATAGGTAAAGGATTAGCATAGTCTTTAAGCCTTTCTTAGTAAGGAGGGTTCTACTAAAAATGTAGAAAAGCTACTAAGTAAGGAAAGCTAGGATGTTAGAACATTAGACCTAAAGATTGCGCCTTATCTAGTATTTAATGTCCCGCCTTCTTATCTAATCTAGAAGGGAATAAAGAAGTAAATAGAAAAATAAAATAAACTATTTAATTAAAGCAAAAGTAAAAAGGAGAAAGTATAATAATACTATTAAGCCTACCTTCTCCCTAGAGATAAGGCAAACTATAAGATTTAATAAGTCTTAACGCCTAATAGTATTAACAAAATAAAAACGTAAGATATTAGTGTATAAAAGTTAAATAACTAAGAAAGAGAGCTAAAGAAAGAAAAGGGAATAGAAGTATTATTAGTAATTAGATAAAACGGCGTAAGCTATAAATTTAGCTTATCACTCTTCTAACATTCTAAGCAATTAAACTTTAACTTAATAGAGGGGGTAGCAGCGTAGTAGGATAGTTGCCTCCCTATTTAAATCCTCCCTAACTAAATCTTTCTTATCTCCTAAGATGCCCCCTAAGGTTAAGGGTTTATTAGTAGTAATTATCTAATTAGATATATTATAATTAAAAATAAATAGTAAAAGAGAATAAAGTTAGTTATCTAAATTAGTTGCTAGCGTATAACAGCTTAAAGAATTGCGCGGTAGTTAATAAAGCTAGTTATTAGCAGATAAGGTCCACTACCCTTCTTTATTAGGAGTAAACCTCTTAAGATAGTTGCTATTAATTGTTTTGTTTAAAACAATGCTATCTAGGGTCTATAGCTAATAAGCTTTTGTAATAAGCGCCTAGCTATGGATTTAGAACAGTTCACTCTAGCGCATCACTAACTTCCTTACTGTAGATATATCTATAACGCAATACACGTTATAAATAAGAATAAGATCTCCTAGATTTAATTAATTAGACTTCTTATAAAGGGATGCTACTTAATTTTTATCTATTTAAGCTACTAGTCTTTATTTATAGCGCAGCACCTTCTTTTTAGTAGCAATAATATCTTTAGCTTTATGTTTAAAGAGCTAGACCTAAGCTTTAAAGAGATCCTAACTTATTGTAATAGCATCTTAATTAATTAACTGCTAGGTTAGAAATTCTACCTTTAAAGGTAAAATAGGTTCCTAACTATAGATTAAATAAAAGGCAGACTATTTATAAGAAGCCTTTACTATAATGTAGTTAGTAAGTAAGGCTCTGTTAAGATATTATAGCTAATGCCTATTAAAACCGCCTAATTTAGTAAGTGCTAAAGCTAAGGTTTAATAACTAGCTTTAATAGGGGCGTTACCTTTAGGGTTATATCCTAAAGTCTGAATACTGTAAATGCTAAGATTAAATAGTACACTTTATAGATCCCTACGCATTTTAGGTCCGCTATTATATACAATGTGTTAGAATATGCTAAATCTGCTAATAAGCTTACTAAGGAAACAGCGTATAGTAGTAATATTAGTAGCTTAAATAGGAACTGCTTTAACCTATCTAGTAAGGTTACACTAAGCCTCTAATAGATATTTATACCCTTAATTAAATAATAGATATTAGGTATTAATATAAATTTTGCTTATTAGATTCCTAGGCGTAACTAGGATTAATAGCTCTTATAAGTGCTAAGGGGCGAACTTCTAGCATACCTTATAATAGGATATTATATCTTTTACTATATCCTATATACCTTACTACTAATACCGCTAGCGTAGAGCTTAAAAGACAACTTCTATACCTTTATAGCCTATATTTTTATATATATCCCTTACAATAGCAGTGTGTTACTTTAGGTTATTAATAATAATAGCAGAGCCTTTTATAATCCCTATAGGTCTCTTAAAGAGACGCCTATTATTAACAAAGAACTTCTAAGTAGCAGTTCTAAGTGCCCTAAATTGCTTTACTAACAGATTAAATAGTTTATATAGTGTTTAGAGATATTAAATAAGTCTTTAGGACTTAATAGTATATTTAGAAGACTAAGGTTCCTTAAACTAATTAGCGTTTAAGTATAAGTTAATAAACTCTTTAATATTACCTTTAACTATTTAATCTATTTAATTAAAAGGCCTAGACTCTTTTCTTAAAAGGCTATCCATAGCACTATTTTATTAGCTAGGAATATAGCAAACTATAAAGTCAAAAAGCTAGATATAGCTTATCTATTACGTAATAAGTGCACTAAGTATATTATTAATAGCTCTAGCTAACTAATACTTTAAGACTATAGAGTTAGTCTTTAGAATAAATAGTATACTATAGAGATAAACATATAGTTTTTAAAGAGTATATATAAGAGCCCTGCATTCTTACTTTATAGCGTTATAGATTGCCTTTATAACAGACTATACACCACTCTTAAACTAAACTAAATGTTATAGTCTATTATACTCTTATAGTAAGGCAGCCCCTTAACCTATACTACTAGCGTTAACTATAAGGATGATTTCCCTATAACCTTCGCTTAGATTAATTAATTAGAGGCTAAGGGCTGTTGTAATTGTATTAATAACCTTTTTTATAGCGTTTTAATATTCTAGCCCTTAACGCTAAGGTGCATTTTTCTATAATAACCTTATTAAAGGGAGAGTAATTAAAGTATAATAAAGGACCTAAATATAGTAAAAATAAGTAAGTCTAAGGAAGGAACACATATCCTTCTTATCCTTATATATAGTCTACTCCCTAAGCTTAAGGACCTTTGCCTTAGCTAGCTTCCTTTTATATATACTATAGTAAAAGCCTATAATAACTACTAATAGCTAGCAAAATTCGCTCTTTACTATAGAGGCAGTATAACTAGCTAACTTAAGGTTTATAAGCACTTTATTAACATTAATTAGATATTCTAAAACGTATTAACATACTCTAGGTAAAGCTTTAGCGTTATTATAAGTTATAGTAGGACCTTTAATAGCAATATTATCTAGAAAAGGGGCGCAAATTTAGGGCATTAAATTAAATAGAATGCGCCCTATAATGCGGATAAACTAAGCAACTGAGTTTATAGCCCCTTAGGGCAGCTAGCATAACCTTAAAAGCCCTATTAGAGTCGCAATCGTTGTAAGGTCTTAGCTCTTCTTATTAAGCTTAACCTAGTTGTATCTAGAAAGAAGATTAATAATAAAGAGTATCTTATATATACTAAATTCCTTACTAAAGCTCTTAGCACCCTATAGGATACTAACGTCCTATATTGTCACACTATTATACTTTATAGCTAATAGAATTAGCTATATTCCCCTATCTTTCTTTATTATAAGGAAATATAGATTCCTATATAACCTATAGCTCTCTTCTACTAATCTATATTTTAATTTTGTCTTTAATAAGTCTACTAGCCTTTCTTATAACCCTAAAGGAATAGGGATAGACCTAACTTACTAAGCTTTATGCTTAATAACCTTAATAATCTATAGAGGGGCAATAAGGGGATTAACTTTGCTAATCTTAAAGATGTCCTATATAAGAGCTGCCTCCTAGTTGCTAAGGATTTCCTTAAAAATATCTATTTCCTAAGGTATAAGATATTCTTTAACTTTTTTAATTATCTAATCTAATCTTTCTTTAGTTATTTAAAACCCTTATAGGTGTTTAGAGAACCTACTAGTAATAAATTCTTTATACTTTCTATATTTATTAAGGCGCTGCTTAACTTTATTCTACTTCTTTATTTTCTACTTAGGGTCTTTATTAGGGATAGAGCTATTAGAGGGGACGTTATTAAGTAGATGCACTTTGTTAGCTACTCTCTTATATATTGTATTTACTATAAGATTAGATATTTAGATTAGTTATATTAGTTAGAATTCCTTAGCAGCCTCCTTTAGTCACTGCATTTATTTAGATAAAGCCTCTTTAAAGATAAGCCCTATAATCTTCCTTCCTTTATTAAGTGTAAGTAGGTATAGTATCTTATTAAGTTCTAATTTAGTTTATATTTTGTTTCAGATTATCTAATCTATATTTTATATATATATTTTGTTTTAGATTAATTAATCCTTATTTTAGGTTATTATTTTATGCTATTCCCCTTCTAAAATCAATGTGTTTACTATTAGAGCTTTAATATTATTATTATTATTATGCATTTCCTACGTAATAAAACCGGCAGCATAGGAGACTATAACAGTGTTGCTAAAACAGCACCTTACTCGTATTTCTCTAATCCCTTAGCTATAATTAAATATTACCTAAGCTTATTAAACAAAGGGCATACCTAAGATAATAGGGATAGAGATAGTATTTAGCGTAATATAGAAGCGGATAGGAGTCTAGATATTGCTAAGATAAAGCTTAGTCCTAACCTCCTTATTTAGCTTTATTAGATAGTCTAAGTATAACGTGCTATTAGCTTTAATCTTTATTAGTTAGACTAATAGACTGGCTCTTCTTGTAAAGTCCTTACTAATTAGATTCCCTTATAATCTAAAGTTAACTAGTGCTAAGAAAAGTGGTTTTTTTAAGTCTTTAAGGCGAATTTATAAGTAGGGTAGCTTCTATAAGTGCCCTACCTACAAATTTAGGTAAAGAATATCTTACTTCTTTAGAACAGTAACTAAATGCGTCTACAGCTATTTAATCTTTATAGAGAGCACCTTTATTACCTACTAATTAGATAATTCTATTGTTAAGTTAAGTATATTACCCGCAACCCCTAACAATTATATTTATTTCTGTAAAAGAGTCTATAGAGCTGTGCTAACACTAACTAAGGATTTGCTAATAGGCTTAACTATAAAGGCTTTAGTAGCTTTATTACGTTTAACTTAAGCAGCTATTACTTAGATAATATTTAAGAGCGCTACTAGATTAAATAGTTAGTCTTTACTAAATTTATAGAACTTACTTAGTAGGATTAGTCTTATAGCCTTAGAGCGGCTATTATAGAAGAGGACCTTCTTAATACCTTTTGCCCTAACTTAATATTCCTTACTAACTAATTTAGTAAGGGGTGGAAGGAGCCTAAAGAGATTATATAAGCTAAAGCTTATTTTTTTAAGAAGAACCTCTTTATAAAGCTGCTTAATAAGTCTCTTATAGTATTTATCTAAGTCTTAGCTACTAACCTTTAGTTTAATAGGCTAAGAGTAGGTCTTTATAGTGGGTTTATCTGTAATATTCTTAACCTAAGCTCTTTTAGTTGCATTAGCGTTAATAAGAGGTATAATGTGGATATTTATTTAATTAGGCTTAGACTAGTTAACCTTATAAAGTATAATTACTTTAGTCTTTAATTATAAATCCCTTTGCAAGATCTCTGTTAGCTACAGCCTCTAATATTTAGGCTAATATATAGATAAGTTTAATCTTTAGCTTATGCTATTAATAATTTCCTTCTCTTTTAGTGTTATTACTTAATTCTCCTTAGTAACCTAGTTAAAGGCTTATATTTAAGGGATTAGATAGCTAATAATACAATTAGTAAAGTATTTAACTTAGAAAACTACTAACTATTAAATATAGCTTCTAGTATTTAGGAAGAGATTATATAGTACTAGTAGCACTTAGTACTTCTATAGATTATTACTAATAGCTAAGACTTATGCTTAGGAGTTATATTAAATAAAGCTAATCTTTTAATTATAAGCTAGGTACTTATACCTATTAGGAAAGTAGCCCTTATTATTATAGTAGAAGTATCTATTATTTAGATAATGCTTAGCTCTATATATATTTGTGTAGATGTTAATATACTCCTCTTGCTCCTTAGTATAAATAGAGTTTTATATTATTACTATAGGTAGATTATAGCATTTATTAATTCTTTTAAGGAGATTAGGTATAGGGGCACTCCCTTAAAGCATTATAATACATAGCTCCTTAAGCTACTTTATAAGCATATCTATTTAACTTTTATAATTATTAGGCTTAGTTATAGAGCTCTACACTCTAGGTTAACTAATAGAAGCCTATTTACCTAGGCGTTTATATAATTAGTTAGGTAAGAGCTAATAGCTACTTTTAGGATTAATAAGTTAGCTATTAGTCTTCTTAGTAGTTATTTAGCAAGGATTGCGGCTTTTTAATAGAAGATAGGTCTTAATATATTTATTTAGAAGGCCCTAAAGATTCTTATATTTAGATATAATAAAAGCCTCCCTAGTTATATTATGCCTATTAAGGAAGCTAATAATTACTTAATTAGGCATAGCTTTATATATATATTTAGACTATTTAGTAACAAATTTCCACTCTTTAGGATAAGCTTTAGATATAAGAGCTTAATGCTACTAAAGCTAGAGATATATGTTAGAGAAGCTTTAAAGGCGCTAAGTATTAAGTTATTCTAACTAATTAATAGCTTCCTTAGTTTATTCTTAAGGAGTAGCTATAAACTAGTGTAGCAATGCCTTCTTAGCTTCTTTTTATATATAAGTAGTAATAAAGGGCTTAATAATCTTCCTAAGCTTAGGGGTGACCTATTTTTTAAACTTATAGCACTAATTAGTATTAGAGATACTAAGGACTCTTATTTTATCTTTAAAGTCCTTAATAAACTTAGCAATATCTTCTCTAGTAAATTTATTAATATTAAAGCTATTCTAAAGGGAAACAATAGCTTATTAGCGTTTAATAGTCTTACTAAGGAGCTTAGTAAAGTTATCTAGCTTAATTCCCCTAAAGGCGTTATTTATTATACTAGCACTAAGGGCTAGGACTTCTTTAGAAATACTAGGGTATTTAGCGTAAAAGCTTACTTTTAAAGAAATAGAGGAAGGCTTAGGAACGTTAACCTAGTTAGATATAAGAGAGTATAAAGGGGGATTGTCTTAATTAAATAAAAGGGCTAGGAAAGATAATAGTATAGGATTAGTTATAAGAGCTTTAAGTAACTTTATAATGCTATTAGTGTTGAACTTAATAATACTATATAGGAAGATAAGAAGGGTAAGGAGACAGCTCTTAGAAACAAAGGAAGCGAGATAAATAACTAAGGATATAAGCGTAAATTAGGTTATTTACTGGCTAATTAGTTGTTTAGGGGCATTAACCACACTAGTCTTTAGGTTAAAAATAGTCTTTATAGGTTCTAAGCTAACTAAGATCCTTTATAAAGTATAGGGGCTATAAGTAAGCCTATTTAATAATTATAAGTTATAATCGTTTTATTAAGCTATATTGTCTTTAGCTTTTAACTACTAATTCTAGTTTATCCTTAGCTTCTAAATAGGATTAGATAATTTTAACTAAGAAAATTGTTATCTGCCTGCTAATATATTATAGTTCTAATAGTTTAGCTAGCTATAGTTTAGCCTTTTAATATAGTAGGGTCTTATTATAATAAATTTAGTCCAGTAGTAGCTAAAAAGTGCCTCTTTTTAACTTAGCTTATGCTAAGGTAATTAGAATATAAGCCTAAGCGGAACTACTATTTGTGTTAACCCTAAAACCTATATAACCCTTTAATATACTTAACTCTATAATCTATAAAGGCTGCTATACTACTAATAATAGACCTTAGGATCTATAGAGTTAAGTGTATAAAGGGCGTAGGAAACAATCTTAAAAGCAGAATTATTATATAATTAAATAGTTTATTTAGCTAAAATAATAACTAGGACTCTTATCTTCTTATGCAGCCCTCTTTTGCCTTTAGAAGTAATAGGGAGCCTCTCTTAGAAATGCTATAGCTCTTATGCCTCCTCTATAACAATAACTAATGCAGTAATAAGCTTAATTTTGGTCTTAAATCATAGGTCTCTTTTTAATTAGATAATTTATTGTATTTGCTTTGCAATAATAGCAGCGTTTTTAATTTAGAAGCTTACGCAATAGCTAGGTGTATAAGAAAAAAGGGGAATATAATAAAGATCTTATTTTAATATTTTAATATTTCGGATAGGCGCAAAAACACACTATAGGGTGTAAAGAAAAGCTATAGAAAACACTCTCTACTTATACTTTTCCCTTTAATCAGATAGTTAGGCCTACCCTTGCCTAGTTGCGACCGTATCCCGCGCTACGGCCACATCGGTCTCCCGACTAATTTGCCCCGACACAGTAGTAAATTAATAATTCTAAATAAAGAATTTAATATATTTTGTTGAAAATAACAGCTATTTTCAGGGGACTTCCTTATCTATTAGGCCTCTCAACAGGCCTTATAGTGACCCTTAGCCTCTGCCTTACAGGGACCCTTATAGGGACCCTTAGGGGGCTTTTCTTGGCTGTTGCCGGTGCTTGTAAGCGGCCCTGGGCTGCGCGCGGCGCCCGCAGAATTAATTCTTCCGCTTGTGGCTCGCAGTTGTAAGCGCCCCACTTTTCTTCCCTTTTCCCTTCTAATTATGCCTTATGGCAGCTGGCGCACGCCTAATTAGGAACCTAACGGTCTGTTAGGCTTAGTAAGACTTCGGAATTGATTTTTATAGCAACTAAGTAAGTAATTAAAAATTAGCTTAAAGATTTAAGCTGCTTACCTTAGGGGCTACGTAGTAGGCTACCCTAGGGCACACTTTATAGCCGATTTACGCAATAACTAAGGGGTTATAGAAGATTTTGTAACTAGCATTTTTATTACTAAAATAAGGGGAATTTTTTTATATAATTAGTTAATTTTTCTGATTTTTAAAGTTGCACGCTGATTTTCACTAAGTTAATATTTAAGGAGCACGTTAGCATCTTATTTATATAGCTGTAAGTCTATTTTTTTGTTTTCCTATATAAATAAATTTTATAGAAAATAAAAAGTAGCTTATAAGCCCCTTTTTATAGGGCTAGGCCTCTAATAGGCTCAGAGGGTATATAAAGGAGAAGATATTCCCCCTTACTAACTGCCTGCTAACTGTACAGACTGTTAATCTAAGCCTGCCACCTATAACATTAGATAATTAGATAAAAATCTAAGAAAATTCTACTGCCTTCTATAAGCTAGAATTTAGCGTATTTTAAGTGCTAGAAGTTGTGTATTAAGCTTCTAATATTAGTTATAAGGCCTATAGCTTTGGCTGCAGCGCTGCAAAGCCCTTCTAGCTTCTAGCTTACTAAGCCTTACTACCTTAGTAATTTAGAGGGCAAAAGCCTCTATAAACCCCTTATTTCTAATAGGTTATGAGCCTAGAAGTAACTTCCTAGTACCTAAAAATTCACTGAATTTTATAGAGTATTCAGAAAATTCTCTAGAAATTTACTTAATATTCTACGTTAGGTAAAAGACCTAAGAAAGACTTAGAAGCTATTATTCCTTTTATAAAAATAGAATAAATTTGCTGAAAGAAGACTCCCCTTCTATAAAACAGAGAGAATTACGGTTATAGAAGAAATTCTACTTCTATAAATAATAGAATCTACGAGAAAAGAAGCCTTCCCTTCTATAAAAAAGAAAAGAAAATATAGAATATTCCTATTTCTATAAAAAGAGCTTATAGAGCTATTCCTCTCTATAAAAAGGAACCTTATAGAAGCTTTCCTTCTATAATAAGCTTAGAAAATTCCTTCTTCTAAGTAAAGACCTATAAAATTAAGACCTTTATAGGTGTTTTTATGGATTTTTAAATTTATAGAGATTTTCTCTTTAATTTTTAGCAGCTATAGAACCTATAAATTTAGGCCCCTAGGCCGAAAGCTAAGAGCAGGCTTAGGTTAACTTAGTAAACCAGCAAATTACTATTTAGAATTTAAGTATCACTAATATTTTACAAAAATTAGAAGATTTAGCTATTACTATAGCTAATAACCTAAAGCCTAAGCTAGCAAAACCACTAGAAAATCCTAATTCTAGTGGAAGTGTAAGCCACAAAAAGAATTCTAATATATTAAATTCCTATAATAAATCAGTTATTAAAGAATTTAATAAAAGGGTATATAGCTTCCCAGAAGCCGCAAGGCTTAAGGGACCGGAAAATTATAACCAATAGAAATAAGCCCTAGCTATTTAATTTAGGGCTTTAAGAATGCCTAATTTTCTAGATAATCCTAAGGGATTTTTTAGTAATTTAAGTGATCTAAACTAAGCTATAATTCTTATGCTTTTAAGAGATAGCTGTTCCGAGGGCCCCTAGGCCGCTATAATTTAGCAATAAGACCTTGCAGAAGCCTTTAGCCTTTTAGAAAGGCAGTATTCTTACAGTGCTAAAATACAACGTGGCTCCCTATATTCCTAATTTCATAGCCTAACTTTTTAAGGTTATAAGGGATCCTTAAAAGCTTTTAATGCTTTATTTAATAATTTACTAGCTAGATTAGCAATTTCTAGCGTTTCTATAGAGCCTATAAATTAAGTAAATTAGTATTTATAAGCATTAAAGTCTACTTTTCCTTAGTGGGCAGAAAGGCAATAATTTGCTATAAGGACTAATAGGGCCCTAGGGATCCCTATAGGGGCACTAAATCTGCAATTTTTAATAGCAGACCTGCTAGAAGAGCAGCGAGATAAGAGCTCTATAGTGGCTAAAGCTTTAAATTATAGAGCTAAAGAATCTACACATAAGGGATCTAAAGAAAATAAGACCCTTAATTCTAATTCTAAAAAGAATAAGAATAAGAAGAATAACCCTAAAGAAAATAAGGGAAATTCTAAGTTCTCTTTTAAGAAAAAGAAAGGCAAATCGTCTGAAAAATCCTCTAAAAAGGCTAAGGATAAGACCTAAGAGGGCGCTTTTATGCTAGGCAATTTTAGCCTTACTAGCGGCTCTTTAGAGCCCCTTAGTAGACCTAGCAGCCCTAGTACTAGCAGCGAATCTTCTGATTCTAGCAGTGTTGTTAGTACTAAAAGTGAGCTAGAATTAGAAGATAAGATATCTTCTAAGGCCTTTAATTTTAGTTGTAAAGTAATGAAGAATGCCCTTCTTTATGATATAGGCTCTACAGTGTACTTAGTTAATTCTAAAGAGCACTTTATAAGCTATACGCCCTATAAAAAGGGATAGGCTAGGCCTATTTCTACTAGCAGGGGACCTATCTATCCAAAGGGATTTAGAAAAGCTAAATTTTTAGTGCTTTACCAGCAAAACCCTGATAAATATAGGCCTTTAGTCCTTTAAAATGCGCTATATTTTCCAGACCTAGATATAAATATAGTTAGCGGATTAAAGCACTATTTAGCAAGGGGCTATATAAGTAAAAATGCCCTATATTTAGCTAATAGGTCTTGTATTAGTCTTTTAAATGTTAGAAAACACGGTTTTTTCTTCTAAGTAAAAGATAATAATACACCCCTTTTAAAGACCTCTAATAGTAGCTCTTCTAGCTACTATAATGGTTATTTTTGCCACTAGGCTAGCAGCCACCCTATAGAGGTAGAAATACCTTTGCGAGAGCTATCCTAGGCTAGCAAAGCCGCTGAAATTGAAGAATTAGGGGATTTTAGTGATTTAGAACCCCCTAATCCTGTAGCCCCTTCTTCCCTAATGCCTATAGCCCTAAGCTAGGCCCCTAAATTATAAGATTTAGTCCCTAAATCTAAGGATTTACAAGGGGTTTTAGCGGACCCTCTTACTGTTTTATTAGAGGCTTTAGAAGACTATAAGGCAATTAAAGGAATTTTAGAGCCCTTAGGTTCGCTAGTGCCTCACCAAGAGGCCTATAGCTCCTTAGAAGGGACCTAGCAAGGAGCTAAGGAAGAAGGCCTTATAAGGCCTAAAAGGCTACCTAAATTAGGCACTAAAAGTGATTTTTTAGAGCCTAATTTGTACTAAAAATTGCTAAAACTAGCTGGAATTTGGCA
>SRPV01000518.1:0-17870 GCA_018360135.1 Claviceps sorghi | reverse complement strand
AAAAAAAAAAAAAAAAAAAAAAAAAAAAAAGGACCTCATGTGCAGCGCGAGAGGTCGGACGAGCCATACAATCTGACGAGGGGAAAGGCTTTCCAGGTTGCGTGGTATCTAACAAAGCATCTCGGCAACGGCAAGTCATGGTCAGCCAAGACAGAGCACGCCATTTGCTGCTCGGCTTCACGCCATCGAATCGAAGCTTCTCTCGCGAGAGGCTGCGTCCGGTGGCGCGAAGCCGAGTTTGCCGCACTGCTCCGGGTGGTAGGACCGTGCATTCTGCTATTAGCCAGCCCACGTTGGGTCCGGGTCCTCTGAGTTTGGCAGACAAAGAAGATGGTGAAAAACATGAAAACTAAAATAAAAAAACAAAATAAATCAATCAATCGAAAAACAGGACAGAACAAAACGACTCCTATGCGATCAAGGTTCTTTGCGCCGTGGCCAACGCCGTCCGAGTCGTGGACCGACGCGAGTTGGCTGGAAACAAGACCGGGAAGGCGCGTGGGGGAAGAAGAGTCATACCTGTTGCCGGACTTTGAATCTTCTTACTAAGGGCTGAGGAGCTCCGTCCCACTTCAAGGGCAGGTCCCTAGGTCCCTGGTACCAATCAAGTACCGAGGTACTTTAGTAGGTATACGTACTAGGTACTGAAGTAAGTTAGTAACCTGGGTACCTACAGGTACGTAAGGATACATCAAAGAAATTAGGTACCTACTTCTGATGGCTACCAAGTCTTTAAGAGTCATGCATCGCATCGGGATACGTCAGGCTGCAGCCACATTTGCCCACCGCCAATCTCCTCTTCAGAGCCTTCACCACCTTAACCTTGCTGGCGGACTTTATGTTGGGCTCGAAGAGCTCGCGGGCCCTACCTCTGAGATGGAAGGTGGGCAAAAAGAACTTAGGCCGCCTGGATATTGTACAGTACAGTACCTACCTACTTTATGTATCTTAAGTACTTAAGGTAGGTAGATACCTAGGTAAGTAAGTAGGTACCTAGCTGTATGTACATTGTCCCGATCAACAGCACAAGTTCTATTGGTGGAGAGATTGCACGAATGGCGATCCTAGAACTCGGATGTCCTACTCTGAATAGGAACTCCGGTCACGTGTCGTTCTGCGGGCGGACCCTCTCCCTGTATCTTTCGCAGCCCATTGGATGGTGGGCATGCACGAAGTGGGATTTTCCCTAGTCCAGTCTCCTTGTCTCAATACTGTCTCACTGGTCTCGCCGGGCCCATTTTAAAATGTGTGGTTGGCGTAGCTCATTGGATGGCGGGTGCTTAGCTGTATGCAGTGTAAAATGCTCCAGTAGGGGAGTTGGCCGGGCCCGTTTCTCCGTGCATATCCCAAAGTATCAAAACCCTGATATCGCAGCTCTTCCCTATTCTCTCACCCATTGAGCCCCAACGACAAGATGAAATTCGGCTACACTTTGTAAACGCGGCGACTCTCGCAGTCTGCTACGGCCTCTCTCCACTCCACGGCGCGATCTGATACTGGGTTTTGGCTTTGCACGTCCATTTCGTCCATTTTTGTCGGCGCGCTTCTTCATTTCTGTATTTTTTTACTCTTTTTTTTTTTTTTACTTTTTTTTTTTACTTTTTTATTTTTTTTCCCCCCTTTTGCACCCTTTCTTGTCCCTCGACGGCGGCACTGCCTGTCGCCTGCCTCTCCATCGGCAGCAACTCGAAGGACCCCACGACACGTCTCCTGTACTCGCATCGGACATTCACTTGTACCTTGCGGTGGTCTAGGAGGACGACCAGACAACACCTGACAGCATCAGGCCATCTACACACGAGGCACCGCTCGCACGGGCAGTCGTCGACCCGAGTCGTGACTGACGCCGCGGAGCGACCAAGCGTGTAACTCGACTCGCGACTCTAGGCACTGCTTCTCCCGGTCGAGACTCAACCGCCAACATTCAACGCTGCCACGCACCCTCTTCGCCATCGCCATCGCCGTCGCCATCGCCGCCTTCGTCGCCGCCGTCTTCGCCACTCTTGCGCTCTCTGTTTTCTCTGGGCTCGTCTGCGTCCCGCCCGAGACCCCCCCCGGCCCCCCCCCCGACCCCCTTACCAGGGCCACCGTCCAGTCCCAGACCCAGGCCTGTCCAAGCCGCGAGCCAGCAGCTCCCTGCCTCGCCGCCTCCGAAGTCGCCGCCGCGCTGTCCGCCCCAGCCACCCCCCCTCGCCTTCAGCGGCAAGGCTCCAGTCGCCACCGCATCCATCCACTCAAGGCCAGCGCCGCCCAGGCCAGTCGAGTCACACCAGCCAGTCATCAGCCAGTCACCAGCCAGTCACCAGCCAGTCACCAGTCATCCTCACGCCACCGTCGGCCGTCGTCGACCACCCTCGACCGCCCTCGACCGCCCTCGGCCACCCGCGACCACACCACCGTGCCAAGGCTGTCCGTCGCTGTCCGTCGCCCGTCGCCTCCGCTGCCTCGCCTAGCACCCACTGCTGGCTGCGTTGGAAGAGTCACTTTCACCGGCGCCGCACTTACATATAATCGCTGCCAGGTCTAGGCGCGCTCTGGACACACCTTTTTTTCTGAGAGCCGCATTCGTCCCCGTTCCTGCATATCGTCCCTTGGTTGACCCATTTTGTTCCCAGGGCGTGACGAGACCCTGCATGTCAACGTCGCCACCCGACGGGTCGGACGAAGTGTACATCAAATGCAACATCTCGTCGACTTGCCACTTCTAGTTCATCCTTGAAGGCGAGAGGGGAAAAGGAATTCACACATATAAAAAAAAAAAAAAGCCGAGAAGAAAGAAAAGACAACTCTCTATTCACAAGCGCATGCACACTCACACAATCAGGCTCTTGTTTCGCCTCTCAACTCGCCGATGGTAGTCATCTGCTAAAGACTATCGACATCGTCTTCACCAACTCGTTCTTGACAAGCATTTGTCGCAATGCCTCTTGCAAGGTCTTATCTTACCACTTCAGTCGCCGTCTCTGCTTTGTCTCCCGATCAGGTCTTTGATTCAGAATACCGTCGCCGTGTCTATCGCTCAACCGCGTTACTTTTTGAATGAGCACTTGAACGTATCTGCTCCTCCCAACCATCTGCTGGCTTGGAGCTAGTTCAACCCGACACGGTATCTCGGCAAATTGTCAAAGGTTCTTATTGGTCGACTTGGCCTGACGGCGACTGGAAAACTCCCCATCTCACACAATTCTCAACAACATGAAGTACGACGGGCACGATCCGTCTGCCGTCGTCGCACATCCCGACCCGCGATATCCCCCTTACAGCTCTGCTTCGAGTTATGCGTCGTCCTCATCTTCCGCCTCCCTGTGGTCTGATGCAGCTTCTCAATCATCGGATGATACCTCGTTTTCAGCAAGCACCTCCGACTCCGACTCGTGCGACTCCTTCTGTCTCTCCAAGCGGGCTACGTCTACCGCCCAAAATGTGGTGAATTCCCGCCGTTCTCTCCACCAGCATGAACCCGAGACCGCTGTCCCTGCCGAGCTGCGCCAGAATCCCAGACGCAGTGCGCCGGGTTCCCATCCTGGTCGATCAGCGCTTCCCCCTGCTCTGGTGCGGCAGTCGGATCGAAAAGTCAACTTTGTTGACGCTCTAGTTGGTATGGTGCAACTGCTCTACTGCTCTCTTTGCGCATTTTCTTGGAACCATTACTCACTTTTTTTTGATCTCCTCCCCGCCTTTGCCTTTTCCCTCTTTCCCCTTCACAGATACGTCTACTCACATCGTCACGGCGTTCTGGCCCCTTTCCTCTGCCGTTTGCGGAAACGAGCTCGGCGATAAAGCTGTCTTGCCGCTGCGGACCTTTATTCAGGAGACCCTTCGACGTTCACGAACCAGCTACTCTACATTGCAGGTGGCGCTTTACTATCTTGTTCTTATCAGACCTCATGTACCGAAGCAAAACTCGCCTACTGCGCAGCCCGCCGATGATAGACATGCTGACCGTGCACTTCAATGTGGGCGTCGCATGTTCCTCGCCGCCCTCATTCTTGCCTGCAAGTATCTTCAGGATCGCAACTATTCAGCCCGTGCCTGGAGCAAGATTTCCGGCCTGAACACGCAAGAAATAAACCAAAACGAAATCGCCTTTCTCTTCGCCGTCAAGTGGAAACTGCACATTACGGAGGAAGCCTTTCAGCGATTTACTCGGCTTATTCACAAGTCTCGGACGTATCCCCAGCAACATGCCGAATGGAAGGAAATTGCCTTGAAGCTCGAGGCCAACATCACCAGCCACGAGAGCTTGTTTCCCAATCCTCGGACCAGCACCTCCACCTTCACCTCCACCACCAGCGACTTGTGCGCGCTGTCGCCTCGCAGCATTCTCAACCTTCCTCAGCCGGGTTCCCGCTGCTCCCCGGCGTCGGACCGCTTCACGGCTACATTACTGCCCGCCCCCGCCGCCTCCGTCTACGATCCCCTGTTCACGGAGCCTATGCCCAAGACGATCAGACCATCCGATCGCTTGGCTCCCATTTCTATTCCAAGTCATCTTCCGAGCCCCCGTCCTACTCCGCAAAGCGTCGGCGCCGGCGGCGGATTCTGCACTCCTGCTGCGAGTGCCGTGTCCCGCATCTTCGGAAAGAGCACCGCCATGGGCCTTGCCATGGCTCAGGCTGGCAGCGCGGTCGGTACTTGTCAGGCGAACCTCGATCGCTTCACATGCTCGTCGGTCCGCTCCTCACCTAGCCTTTACTATCCTGGGCGACGATCCTCACTTGCCCACTCGATCTCGAGTGCCTCGTCCCCCGAGTCCATGGTGACGGATCTGGCGCGCTCCTCACGTTCGTCGTCCATTTCCTCTGCTTCTAGTCTCGGTAGCGCGACCTTCTACAACAGCAATCGTGGTAGTGTGCCGTTGCGATCTCGAGGTGGGATGCGATGGAATGACCGAATGAGCTCAAAGCCCTCTGTCCCGTCTGTTCCGGAAGACGTGGATGAAAAGTGCACGGTCTCGCCGTCTCCAGGGTCGTATGGATCTGAAACCAAGCTGGGTGGTTTGACCCTGAACACCCCGCCCGTCACGCGTGGGTTCTCTGGACGAGACAGGATGGCGTGCGATGCTGCATCCGACGCAGCCAGAGCCCTTCAGGACCTGCACAAGCACGACGCGCCTTGCCATGCCGCTCCCCTGACTGCGCCCAGTCGCAAGCGACACCGCCCCGGCTCGGTCGACCCGAACGAGTCTTTACACGATAACGTGCGCGAGCTGCTCACCCGCCGGTACGATGCCGATGCTGCCGAGCCGTCGTGGCCCGATACCATGGTAACGCGCCCGCCGCGCATGCACGGCGTGACGTACGATGCCTGCTTGCCAGCACCTGGCCATGCTGCATTCGGACCCACGGTCAAGAGAGTCTGCTGCTCGACCGAGGCCGCCAGCGGCTACCAGGTCACTGGCGGCGTACATGTACATCCTGCCGTGGGTCTAGGTGGACGAAGGATCTGGGATAGCATCCTCAACAACTAGGAGCCGGCAACGCTGCATTATTTTTTCTTGCCCCCTGCCTGTTCGCCCTGTTCGCCCTGTTCGCGCCGCCGCCCGCGGCTTCGGGTCAACGGCCCAGTCAAGGCATTCGGACTGGCTTCAGGAGATGGGCAACCACCGCCCCGGGGCCGGAAAGCTCTCCTGGCCGTGGGCCATTTCGAGTCGGGTCACAACAGGGTAACGAGGTCTCCGTTGGCGCATCCGACACGAGGGAACGGGGACGGAGTGGCACCCTCGAAACGCCTTTTGATCACCCGTCGACCCGGACTGTCAACGCGGCGGGCGTGTCGCGGACACCAACCCTGAACTACTGTATTCTTGACTAGAAAATAATACCAGCAGCGCTTGATTTATCGTGTACTACTTGTTACGCTAGACTGTTGATAAGTGTATGTGCTAAAACGACGAGTACTTTTTTATTCCTTTTTTCTCTGTCTCTTTTTCTTTTTCTTTTCTTTTCTTTCTCTTTTCTTTTCTTTCCCTTTCTCTCTCTTTCTTCTTCTTTTTGCGAAAAAAAAAAAAAATTCTTCTTTTATTTTCATCTTTGAGATCCTTTTCTCCATAAACGCTCAAGTGACAGTCCAGGTTGACTGGCCGACTCACCGTTGGACGAATGCACAACGGTGGCGTTGCCGAGGGTCTCAAACGTGGCCCAGACATGGCACAGTGCCCTTGGTCCATGGACACGGTGTACATGGCGCCGGGTTCGGCCATTTGGCATTTCGCCACTTCATTCGCCACTTCACGACTGATTCATAGCGGGCCTGGCATCGTGCACAGGCAGTGCCGTGTTGGGCGTGGGCGCGTGCCTCATTCCACCAGACGGTCACGAGCGAGTGAGTCATTGCGCGTGCATGCTAGGCCGTGTGACCGCGCGGCTCGTGTCGGATTTCGTCGAGGAGACGTGTCTGCACTGCCAGGTGGTTGTACTATGTTATGTGGTCTATCTCGTGTTTTATGTATGTACGTGTCCCCCAACTGTACCCTGTCTTCCTCTTCGTCTTGGTGCTCGCAACCTGCGCCACGGCAGACAAGACAGCGCCGTCCGCGGAGCTGTTGACGAGTTGAGCAGCTTGGCTGCCAAGAGATTGTGTGCGGCCCAAGCTTGACAAGCCAGAGAGGCCCAGGATTCACACCACGATGTAGCAAGCCGTCAAGGTCCTTTCGACGGTTGAGTCATACCTCACCATGCGTGTCCACGGCCGACCCGGCTCCTGCCCGACATTACCCTGGTAGACGGTAGTACTCTGGCAGCTGCAAGTCAAGATTGAGCGCCGTTGCCACGCGCCGCAGGATTTCCTTGGTTTCCGGCGGGTCGCCCCCCCATTCGATGCGTCTGCTCAAATCGACAAGCTGCCTGCGCGCTGCATCCTCGGGCAAGCCCGTGAAGATCCAGTCGCCAATGAGGCAGTTGATGATGAGAGCGTCTGGTTCCTCTGCGGAAATGACGGCGGCATCAAGACAGGCAAGCTTCACCTCCCAGGGGATGGGTGTCTGACCCTCCGCTCCTAGCCGAACACCTCCGCGGATGAGCCAAAAAAGACGGCGCTTCCTCTCCTCGTCCCAGGGCCCGGTAATGAGGTCCGTAGGCATGCGCACGAGTGGATGGACATCCTGGGTTCCCCATGCTGTGCTTGTCGTGGTGGTGAGCATAAAGGCCGGCCATTTGACAGCTTGCTCGTAATCGGCCTCGAAGCAAGCGCGGGAATGAAAATAAGGCGAGCCCTCGCCATGCTTGTGAGCAAAGTGGTCGAGCTCGTCTAATCCCTCTGCAGAGGGGAGGCTGTGTTGATAGCGTCTGTCTCGAGCATATCTGTCCGCCCAAGCCTGCTGTGCTTGCAGGATGAAATCAATATCAACCCAGGGCATTTCTAGCATGTCGGACTGGAGAAACGTGTTAGAAAGAGAAGGAAAAGGAAAAAAAGAAAAGAAAAGAAAAGAAAAAAAAAGAAAAAAGAAAAGGGCGAGCAAGAGTCCCAAGCATGTAGACTTACCTGGAAGGAGACATCGCCCTCACACCTGGAACACAGGTTTCCCTTCTCGGCTTGGAGCTTTGCTTTGGGAATGCCGAAGCACTGGTCCCAGGTGTCACAAAAGACTAGAATGAACAAGCGAAGAAGTGTGGCTTTCCCGGAAAGCTTGGCCCCCAGCAAAGGACTCGAACGAGGGAGAGAAAGATTCGCCGAGTACAGGAGAATGCTCTCGAGCAATTCCACCGGCAGACTTTGCAGCGAGGGGCGACGACGGGATGAGCGGCTGGCCCGTACCGATGCCAGGGACCGTTTGATTTTCTTGTGATGCCACGGGTTGTCCATGGCCAGTTTGGGGACGATGGACGAGGACGAGGACGTTTTGCGCTTTCCCCGGACCCGAACGGGCGTGAGGCTCATCTCGTGGGCGGGACTGGAACGATTTCCTCGTCGACTTCTTGACTAGTTCGTTCTGGGATGGAGCAGACTCGACGATTTTGTTTCTTGTTGCGAGACGGGACCAGGACGGGTCATGATCGAGCCCTCCCCTCCTTACTTGCGTCGAGCAGAGAGCCGATGTGTCGAAGGGGGGGACGTCGGAGCTCTCATCCGATTCTTTTGGCAAGGGTCAAGAAAACGGCCACGGCATGATCCAGGAGGCGGTCCATGTGCCGTCCATGCCGGATGCTGGAAGAAACCAGCTGTCAAGCTTCCAGGACGGCCGTCGGCGCGCGACGACGGTCAGCAATTGTGGCTGTTGGCTGGTGGGCTGGTTTGGACGACGGTGGCAGAAAACGTGACATGCGTGACGCCGGGTCCACCAGCACGGATGAGCAAGACTGTGCTTGACCTTTATGCATATGGTTTCATCGCCATGCAGTCTGGCGCTGAATTGCAACGTTTTGCCCGTGTTAAAATTCAGGTCACGTGTCGAGCGAGCTGCGTGTTGGACGGCACCCTTGGATTGACGTGGACCCTCTGCTATCTGGTCGACTACATCACCTACCTCTGGGTACCTCCTACGCTTAGGTGCCCAAGTACTTACCTAGGTGCCCTTTAAACTACCTACCTAGGTATACTGCTCACAAGGCTTAGGTAAATCTAAACATTTTGCCATAGAATATTTGCGTAAAAAGTATTGGAATGATTTATGATGCGCGATGCCTTAGTAGGTACTTTGATGTACGTAGATAGGTATCTTGGGTAGCTAGGTACTTACCTAGGTACCTAGGTACCTAGGAGGTAGGTCAAAGTACTCAGGTTAACCTACCAGGTCCCCGGCCCCTCCGGCCACTGCCGCAGCTGCAACGTCGAGTAAATTTTGATGGAGCTCCGCCCTGGGTTTGAAAAACGTCAATGCAGTGGCCGGTTCATATTGAAAAAGCCCAAACCCGCGATTGCGACAGCGACAGCAACAGCAACAGCGACAGCGACAAGCAACCGCGGTCCCCGACAGCTGCTCGACCCTGACGCTGCGTCGTCGTCAGAATCGCCGCCATCGCCGCCATCACCGCCATCACCGCCATCGCCGTGCCCAATGCTGGAAAGCCAGACACCTTGATGGATGCGTGCGCGGCTGTCATCATTTCCGATACATGCTCTCGTCTCCATTCGCCATGCAGCCTCCACTGACCTCTCCCGCGCCATCCCGCACACTTCTTCGCTTCCTCAAATCGCAGTCCGATGCGGCCTTCTCGTGCTCCCACGGCGGCAGTCTCCGCCCGTCCTCGTCTGCGTCATACGGCGCAAGTGTCTGTCGACGAGCCCGAGCGACATATTCGGTGGATGGAATCAAGACGCGATTCTTCGCCACCGCTCCTCTGCGCCCGAGTCGTGCGGGCTTCCCGGCTCGACATGACCAGACGACGAGGCCTCGACTTCATCCACCCACGCCCACGTCCTTGGGGAACGCTCTCTGCACCACGGCCGCGGCCAGCAAGCAGTCCGAGTCGAAAGCGGCGCATGAACCGACCTGGCAGGAGAGGCTCTGGGGTAGCGGCGCGAAGAAGGGCTCCAAGCCGCTGAAGCCAGACGATCTTCCAGCCCACGATGACTTTGAGCACGGCTCGTCCATGTTTACCAGTCGCCGGGTTTTGTCCGCCAAGGCGGCGCTTGAGCCACGACTCCGATGCACAGAGGTGGATGAGCATGGCAAAGTCATTCTCGTGGACGGGGAGTTTAAGAAGACGGAGCTCATTGCCAAGGTAAGGATGGATGTGCTGTTGGCGTTGTCCTCTGTCCTCTGTCCTCTGTCCTCTGCCCTCTGCCCTCTATCCTCTGCCCTCTGCCCTCTATCCTCTGCCCTCTGCCCTCTTCCCTTTCTCTGCCACAACGTGGGAATCATAAGAAATCATGGCTGACGCGGTGTGCTTCATGCCTTGTGACAGTTTGGTCTCAACCCGCGCGACCTTCGAAAGATTGACTCGTCCAATCTGCCGCATATCCTCGTCCGACCGTCGGCCATCCTACTCAACCTCCTCCACCTCAAAGTTCTCATCAAACACGACCGGGTTCTTCTTTTCGATGTGTACGGCTCCAAGACGTCGTACCCGCAGTCGGCCTTCATGTACGACCTCCAGGGGAGGTTGCAGCAAAAGACGACGCAGGGCTCCAATGGTCTCCCGTATGAATTCCGGGCGCTCGAGGCCGTCTTGATGTCGGTCACGTCGGAGATGGAGGCCGATTTCGAAGCGGTGCGAGAGCCCGTGATGCGCATTCTCAGCGAACTCGAAAACGACATTGACCGGGACAAGCTGCGCATCTTACTCATCCTGTCGAAACGGCTGAGCACGTTTGAGCAGAAAGCCAAGCTGGTCCGGGATGCTCTGGAGGAGCTCCTCGAGGCAGATGACGACCTGGCGGCCATGTACTTGACGGAGAAGACGCAGCATCTCTACAGGGCGCTCGACGACCACACGGAAGTGGAGATGCTGCTCGAATCCTACAACAAGCTGACTGACGAGATTGTACAAGAAGCAGGCAATCTGGTGTCTGGAATCCGAAACACGGAGGAAATGTAAGAAAACCAAGGGCAACCCCCCCCCCCCCGTCCCTCTCCTCCTCTCTCTTCCTTTCCCTTGGCGCGTCGGTAACGTGACTAAACCGAACATGACGCAGCGTTCGTGCCATTCTTGACGCCAATCGAAATTCTCTCATGCTGCTGGACCTCAAGTTTAGTGTTGGGACGCTGGGGCTCGCCATGGGCACGTTCCTGGCGGGCCTGTACGGCATGAATCTCGAAAACTTCATCGAAGAAACCAACTGGGGCTTCGTGGCCGTCACGGGCATGTCGAGCTTCGCCTCCATCCTGGTCTGCTGGTACGGCCTGATCAAGCTCCGCAAAGTGCAGCGCATCAAAATGATGCGCAACGAGCGCCCCCACGTGCCGCGGACGACGCACTACCCCTACCACTACCCGTACGGGGACGAGAGCGCGTTGGGCCTGCTCGACTCGAGAAACAGGGAGCTCCTGCGGCGGGCGCACATGCAAAAGGCGGCGCTGGCGAACCGGAGAAGCTGGTATGTGTTTTGGAAGTGACGGCGGGGTATCATTCGCGATGCGAGCTATGCTTTAAGGGGCGCGGGGAAGAAACAGGAGCTCTGTATTTATTTATTTATTTTTCTCTCTTTTTTTTTCTTTTTTTTTTCCCTTTTGGCCTGTTTTCTCCGCAAGCAGTTCCTGGACAGTGTGGCGTGTAGACAAGACATGGACGGGATCGTTGGAGCTGGGTGTCCATCTATTCTGCCCTTGACGGCCTGTCTGGGTAGCAGATTCCTTCCTCCCTGGCGTTTGTACAGTAGAAGCACTCTCGACTCAGTTGTCCGCGATGCTGGGGGTCACGGGGGATGCAAGGCGTCTCTCTCGTCCTTTGCTCCGGCCATTTGGCCCGTCCCCCCCTGCAAAAAAAAAAAAGAACCGGCTCGGTGCCGAGAAACGAATCTGCTCGTACGCGGTCCTGCTCTCGTATCCGGATTCACACCCCCAGCGTCGCGCCAGGAAGGCACGTCCAGCCCGCCACGCGCGACACGGACCTCTCGGCGCGGGGGAAAACGCACGCGGTGAATAAACAATCAAGATGACGATCCAGTCACGAGGCGGAGGTGACGTCACGATGCCGTTCCACGGCAGACAGGGGTGCCGTCCAGTTCCCTGTTTGTGCTTGCCCGGTCTGTTTCACGGGGGGGGAAGATATAATGGCCTTGGGGCCCAACTTGGATGGCACGTCGGTGTTTCGAAAGAGGCTAGGTCTACAGCTTTTGCCTTTTTTTTTTTTTCTTTTTCTTTTCGTATTTTCACATTCCACTTGGCCTGATATTCACGATGGGTGGGGTTATTTCGTGTGTATGTTTCTTTGTGTTTGGCTTGAAGAAAGATGAAGATGAAAGCAAAAAGAAAAAGAGAGAAAAGGAGAGAAAAAAAAAAAAAGAAAAAACACCCTTCCAAAGAACAAAGCTAACACCCACAGATCAAATCCGCCTTCGCCACCATCGGCAACTGCATAATGGCCGTCATCAGCGGCATCGGCGGCATCCTCCAGGCCATCATCGCCGGCATAGTCTCCTTCTGCGGCATCGTGGTCCGGTTCCTGACGTGCGGCTACTGCGGGCGGTCCGGGCGGTCCGGCCGGGTGCGGAGTAGGGTCTAATGGGGGCTTTGTTTGGACTTGGCTCGTGGATGGATGGAGAGGCTGGGTTGGGAGGCGAGACATGGCTTGGTGCATGGTTTCTCATGATGCCTTTTGTTCATGGATTCATGCCCGCGGAGATGGAGATGCTAGCTTGAGAAGCAAAACATGGCTTGGTGCATGGTTTCTTATAATGCGTTTTGTTCATGTATTCATGCATGCCCCGGGAAATGGAGATGCTAGTTTGAGAAGCAAAACACGGCTAGATTGGCCATGGTTGAATCTCATCATTGCGAATGCCTTCCATTCATGGGTATCCTATTTCCTTTGCCCTTTTCCTGCTTTCACCTTCCATCCCCCCCTCTTCTCCCCCTGCTTCTTGCTAATGCCCGCATACCTGCTCACGTGTCATCCTCCGCCATGACGTTGCGAGTAAAGAAGCCATGGATTGCCTTTGCAGCCGCTTCGCCCACCAGAGGCTGCAGCTCCCCCCGCGACATGTTGGCCACCTCTCGAATGTTTTCCGTCTCCAGAACCAGGTTCTTGATGTTCTTGGGCGTCACGCCCGGCACCTTGCCCAGCATCTCCTGCGGCTCCCGGTTAAAGGCCTGGTCCTCGACCCTCATGTCCTTGTCGAGGCCCGCGCGGACCGCCGCGATCGGATCCGGCTCCTCTTCCTGCGCCTTGAGGGATTCGAAAATCTCCGCCGTCTGGTACGGCGACGAGGACCAGATGATGCGCAGCCTGGGAAACGCCAGCGTCAGGAGCACGAGCTTGGACTGCAGGTCCGACGACACGTTGGTCGGCGCCACGCTGCTGAGGCTTCCCGACAGGTCGGCAAAGGGCTCGAGCGTAAACGACTTGTTCTGGTCAAACTCGATGAGGAGCATGACGCTCTTGTAGTGCTGAAACATGGCCTCGGCCTGCGTGAACAGCCTGCCGTCCTTGAAGGAGGAGACGAGATCGCTGACCGATTTCCGCTCCACGCATATGTTGGGCGACAGGACGTAGTCGCCCACCGTCAGCATGCACGGCACAATGACCATGGACCGTCCGTGGAGCAGAGACGGCAGCGAGGACCGGAACTCGCGGACGTCCACCACGACCCGCGGCGGCTGTGCCGTGGCGGCGAGACGGCCGCCGCCGGCGATGCGCGTGTTGACGGTGCGCAGGAACACGTCTTGCGCATCCTCCACGCCGTGGGCGTCGACCGTCATGACCAGAGACATGCTCGCGCGTTCCTTGATGAGCTTGGTGAAGGCGTCCTTCTCCCGTCGCACCGACGACAGATAGCGCTGCTCCTCCACCGAGCCTCCGTAGTACATGAAGTAGACCCGCACGTTGCGGTCATTGTGCGATGACCGGTACACCTCGACTCTGCGTATGAAGCTCGCGTCTGGCTCGTACATGATGATGTACCGGGGCTTGACTTCCTCCAGCACATGCTCGTCCTGGTCGCCGTCGTACGCGTGGATGACGACCAGATCCTGCATTTCGTACAGTTCAAAATAGTCGTCCATGTCGTCCAGAGGATCCGCAACGACTTCGTCCTTTTGCTGGGCTTCTTCTTCTTCTTCTTCATGGCTGGTCTGTACCTCGGCCATGAGTTGGGCCACCTCTCTTGGCTTCTCGAAATACTGCGCAATGACGCCCGATTCTGTTCGTCCCGCAGAGACGCCCGCAACGCTTCCTCCGCCGCGGACGCGTCTCCTCTTGTTCAAAGGCGCTCTGCCGCCCCTCAGCGAACCATGACCAGGGCGGGAGTCGGCCGCGCCGTTGATGGCCTTTTGATTCTCCGCGAACAAGGTGGCACTGACTTGAGCGAATTGTCTTTTCCAGTTCAAGTAGCCGCGCAGTCGTCTCCTCATCATGAAAGCCGCCGAGGGCTTGTGTGCATCCTCCGCTCCGTCCTCCTGGCCGTCAACGTCAACCTCGCCCAACGGAGCCGCAGCCGCAGCCGCAGCCGCAGCCGGAACCGGAACCGGAACCGGAACCGGAACCGAATTTCCGGCGACCCTGGGCTTCACATGCATGGTTTTCAGATAATCGCGCAGCTGCCGACAGGTATCGGTGTTTGAGCACATGATGAGAATGGTGCCATTGGAATCATCTCGGGCCGGGGGCTCAAAGTAAAGGTCACGGTCGATCTCTTCCAGAACCTCGGCCAACACAGCCCATTTGGGAAGTTCCTCGAGGACGGGCCGCAACGAGTCCATGTTATCGCCGCTTTGCGAGACCGTCTTGGCACTTGCCGAGTACACTCTCCGGCGAGCCGTGTCGAAAATGGTCTGCGCGGCATCGAGGAAGAGCCAAGGAGACTGGTTCTGCCGCGTGGAGCCCGGCGGCGGCGAGTGGGCGGCGTGAATGGTGTCGAGATGTTGGAGAAACGACACTGCGTCGTAGGTCAAGACTGACGTCAGAAGCCCTCGCAGAACGGTCAGATCATTGACAATCTGTCGAGTCTTCCAACTCACTCGGTGCCAGTTGGGGTCCAGCTGTCGGCGAACCATGACGTCAAAGTTCTTGAGGAGAGCGCTGTCGAGATGCCAGTCATCCATGTCCAAGCCCGAGTTGCCCTTTTTGAGCTCGTGGATGCTGACTTCGACACACTCCATGATGGCGTTTTGAATGTCCTTGATGGAATCCGTCATGGGGACCTCGAGCTCGATGACCTCGGCCTTCTTCTTGCCCTCGAGGGACTGGGCCACGGTGACGTGAAACCTGGGCCAGAGGGATGCCTTTTTGAGAAAAAGATTTCGCAGCATGGTCGACAGAGGGGAGAAGCCCGTGGTGAAGGGGTCTGGATTATCGGCAAAGGCCTTGAGGAATCCAATCTTGTTCTTTTGCCGATAGACACGGAGGATGAAGGCCTCGAGCGAAGTGGCCACGACGCGATCGGCGTGCAGGACAACCAAGCCCGTGATGGATTCGGGATCCAGCAGTCCGGTGAGAAGGTCGACAACCAAGATGCGGGACGTGATGCTGAATATGCCACCGCCGGAATACATCTTCTCGCGAGCGCCGACGCTCTGGAAGTCGGTGTTGACGACGGTCAACCCACGAGCCTTGGGCGCAGCGCTGATGGCGGCATGCTCGGCCAAGGCCTCGCCGATCCAGCCATTCTCGCGATCCTCGGCCCCCACGACGACAATGAGGTTGTTGCCAGCTGCATCGTACGAATGCAGCAGATTCGTGACGAGGCGCAGAAGCCCTAGGCCTCGAGCAAGCACGACGAGCTCATCTTGGGCACGGAGCTCCTGGAAGAGGTTCTGCTGATACTCCTGTTTTGTCTCTTGGTCAGCTGTCTGACCTGTCTGACCTGTGTGACTGGACAGAAAAGATGGATTTACCAATGGCAGGGAGAGTTTGACCGGTTGCGGAGCATTGCCTGTCGACATGCGGGCAAAGCTGGCGCGCTGGGAAGACGAGGAGAATAGACAGGGACAAGGGAATGGACGATGGACGATGGACGATGGACGATGGACGATGGACGATGGACGATGGACGATGGACGATGGACGATGGACGATGGACGATGGACGAGGAGAACGGACGAGACGACCAGAGTGAACCAACGTCACGATGTGTCCGGCTCTGGACTCTGTCTGGACTCTGGAGGAGGACGTCGGGGGTGCTTGCCAAGCTGGCGGCATCATGGATGGCGCATGTGGCTGACGAGGACTGGACGGCAGCGCCGACCAGCCAAGCAGGGTGCAGCACCGCCACATACCGGCGGCTGTCCAAGGCCGAAACCAGTCAGATCACTTGCCGGAATGGAACATTGGAAGGCAGGGAAACTCGGGGGAAGGCAGGCAAAGCGGGCGAAGCGGGCGAAGCGGGCGAAGCAGGCGACGTCATCCATCGCCTCCATGTCTGCTCTGCCTGCATGTCCGCGCCGGACGGCCCGGCCACTGCGGTCACTGCGGCCAGCAAGCAGTCTTGCCATGTACAAAAGCAACCTGGAGCGCACCTAGACACGACGCAAAAGGCTGCTTTACTTTTTCCCACCTCGTGCTGCAGATCCCTCCCCCCCCCTCTCTCTCTCACACACACACACACACACACAGACACACACGCGCGCGCGCGGAGCAACGACACCACACACAACCATGGACCCCAAGAATCAGAATCAGAACGAGGGCAACAAGGGCAGTGGGGTAGGTGGCTTCCCTCTGGTCGTCCTCACACGCACAGACAGACAAGACGCAGCACAGCGACTGACCTGCTCACAGGGCGAAAAGGAATTCTCGGTCCAGCCCATCAAGGACAGCGGCTGCGTCGACCCCAAGTTTGCGGCCATCCAGGCCAATCCCGGCCCGGCCATAACCCAGAACTTGCCTGCCCAAGAGGGGAGCAAGGAGGAGCGCGAGGCCAGAAAGAAGGCATTGAACGAGTAGAACAGGGCGCGGAAGAGCGGAAGAGACTGGTCAGGGGCAGCGGCAGGGAACACGGCAGGGGATCGGAACGATGGAGCCCGTCGGGCTGCGGTTCGTCATGTCATGGACGTTGTAGACGCCAGAGAGGGCCGTCTTGCCGTGGCCAGATGGGATAGGGGCCGTAGACGTAGGACAGGGTAACGGTAGCCAAAGGCCAAAGGCAATGTGAAATCACGACGACGACGACGACGATGATGATGATGATGATGATGTTGCTGCTGCTGCTGCTGCTGCTGCTGCAGGCGATGGTGGTCATGATGGGCCATGGCCCGATGTAATGCTTGCCCGAAGAAAGCGCGGCCAGATGCTGACTGCTAACTGCTGGCTGCTGGCTGGGCTTATGCGGCGATGACGCCAGCAGGCAGGGGCTCGGCTCTGGGCAACTCGGCTGCTGGCCAGTTCAGTTCAGTCCAGTCCAGTCCAGTCCAGTCCAGTCCAGTTCGGCAACGGGGTCTGGTGGAGCAGCCTGGCAGCTCCATTTGACGTCCACTGGTCCACTGGTCTCATAAGTACCAGCACCACCAGCACCACCAGCACCACCAGCACCATCCGGCGTGACTGATGCCGGCATCGCCACTTTCCTCAACCACCCAGCTACCGTGACAAATCTTGACAACCTCGCCAGAGCACCGAGCGTCGAGCGTCGAGCGTCGAGCGTCGAGCGTCCCGCGTCCCCCAAACCCCCCGTCCATCCGAGACGCATTCTGCCGTCCCTCCCCAGCCGCTCGCTTCCCACGGCAGACGTCACCGGAACCTGCGGCTGCCCGCCCAGCAACTTCTTCGCCAGCACGTTGGCGTCAACCGTGCTCTTGACCAGATCATCAAGCCAAAACCGCACATGCACACACGAGCACAGAGGCCCCCAGATCCGAGTGTCCTTCGTCCTTTTGCACAAAGACGACCGGCTACCGCGCCGCGCCGCGCCTCGCCTCGCCTCGCCTCGCCTCGCCTCGCACTGAGACACTCCCTTCACCTTCCGTCGCCCCGCATATCCAGTCATTGACGATCCGGCTGCCCTGCCCAGCCCCGACCCCAACCTCAACCCGCTCCCACGATGCCATCCGTCTTGAGCGACGACGACAAGGCCACCGTCAAGCGCTTCGTCCCAAAGCCGGCCAACAAGATCCAGGCCGTTGCCGTCGCTAGGTTGTACGTCGCCTATCCAGACCGATCAAAATGGACCTACACGGGATTACAAGGTGCCGTCGCTCTCGCCAACGATTTGGTCGGCAACACGTACTGGCTGAAGATGGTGGACATATCGGTATGCCTGCGCGCTGTCAATGTCTTGTGATCCGGCTCGCTGACCTCTCTCTCTCTCTCTCTCTCTCTCTCTCTCTCTCTCTCTTTT
>SRPV01000517.1:0-17882 GCA_018360135.1 Claviceps sorghi | reverse complement strand
AAAAAAAAAAAAAAAAAAAAAAAAATAGTGAAGAGAGGGCGAGGGCGAGGGGCGTTTGGGTTGGTTTTGTTCTCTTTTCCTGCTTCTTTCTTCTCTTTCTCTCTCTCTGTTATTTTCTTTTCTTTTCCCTCTAGGTCTCGTACTCTTGACCGCATCTGGCAAGTATGGAGTCCTTGTGCTGCGTTGGGGTCGGCTGTTAATGCAGTCGGCGCCAGTGCACACTGCATAAAGCCAAGTGGGAATCCAATTAGGCGGAGCACTGTCAGGCACCAGACAAGCCGCCATTCGAGATGCTCCGCCAGGCCCATGTGTCCCCAATGGCCCGGACGGAGACAGGATGGAGAGAGGGAGAGAGGGAGAGACTGGAGGGCGACGAGGACGACGAGGACGACGAGGGCGACTCTGGCTGGCCGTCTGGTGGGCACCCGAAGGAATCAGGGTGAGAGTTGGGGGGCAAGAGAAGCTTCCAAGGAACAAAACATGAGACAAGTGACACTCGACACTTGAGGCGCGGCTTCACCAAGGATGAGGCAACGAGGCCCGAGCTCCCACCCAGGCTGCGACAGGCTATCCTATCCAGTCTCGACCAGCTGCCGGCCAGCTGTCTGTCCACCACTGTCCGTCGGCTAGTCCGTCAGCTGTCTGTCAGCCGCCAGACCAGACCAGACGGGTCAATTGCACTTGCAACGAGTCCGCCAGACTCGTCAACCGACGCCGGTGTCGTAGGAAGCATAAAGCATTCGCGAGCGGAGGAAGATTGAAGATGGGTGGTTGGTTGGTTGGTTACGCACCTTGGGGTTCGTCGGATTCCAACCTGCAAGGGCTCGTCGCCTCTCCTTTTCCCACATGCAAAGGTGACGACGAAGACCGGTGGCAGGCGCGACGCCGCGGCGAGGCCAGCAAACAGCACTTGGGCGTTGAAACTCGGGATGACTTGGTCGGCAAGAGCGACACCGGGCATGCGCTAAGCTGACTAGTAGGCAGGCACGTCCCAGACCAGAGTCGACGAATACTATCAATATCCACGCACTCTAGCAGGCAAGAAGGTAGGTAGATATTAGGTAGGAAGGTAAGTAAGAGGTAGGTAAGGAAGTAGGTAGGTAGGTAGGTAGGTAGGTAGGTAGGTAGGTAGGTAGGTACCTAGGTAGGTAGGTGATGGGCAGGAAGTAGATACCAGACAGGAAAGAGACGTCGGCCGCCGCAATGCGCCCTGTTTTTGCTGCGCGCCCGTTCTGGTTACACGTGTGACTGTGACTGAGACTGTGACGTCTGGCAGTCGGACGCCGTCGTCGCGATGGTCGAGTTGGCACGAGATGGGGGAGGGGAAAGAGGCGCCGTGCGCGATGCAGGAGTGCAAAGAGGCGGGAGTCCAGCTGTGTCGAGGGTGAAGCGTCCGTGGCCCGTGGCCCGTGGGTGAAGGAGGAGCAGTCATCGATCGTCGTCCTTCCAATCTGTCGGGACGATTCATCGTTGATCACATATTCGCAGGGCTCGGGGCTCGCGTCGACCGGCCCTGGCCTGGCCTGGCCTGGCTGGCCTGCGTGGATCGAGAGTCGAGATGGGATGGCCCCAGACCGGGTTCACGTCCGCATCTGCCGGCCCCGGCGCCACCGCGGACACGCGCATCCGCACACGCACACACGCTCACACACGCTCACACGCTCACATGCACGAACGAAGCAAGCGGGGACGATTGGCGGTTGAATCTGGTTCCAGGACGCCAGAGGCCAGCCAAGACCAGCCAAGACCAGCCAAGACCAGCCAAGGCCAAGCACCCGCTCATCTGGTGCCGTCCAGCTGGGATTGGGAAGGGGACGACGATGTTGCCATCAGAACCCAAGGAGCTGGGCCACCTCCGCCCATCCCATGGGGAGAACAAAGGATGGCGTAGCCTAAGGAATTTAGCAAGCCATGACTTGGTCGGTTCCAAGCCAATCATTGGTCCTCTTTTTTGCCTTTTCCCCTCCCCAACGGCCGCCGCACTTTGCAGAGACTGGACTTTCCGGAGAAAGACTCGACGGCGTGGGTCGCCAAGTACATAGTAGGAAGTAGGTCGTTAAGCATGGCCCCGACGGCCGGTAGATTTGCACAGACGGTAGCAATGTGCGGTGAAAACGACGTGGAAAAGGGGGGAAAGGAAAGGAGAGGAGAGGAGATGGAATAAAAACAGAGAGAGAGAGAGAGAAAGAAACAGACAAAAAAGACAAAAAAGACAAAAAAGGGAAAAAAGGGAAAAAAGGGAAAAAAGAAAAAAAGAAAAAAAGAAAAAAAGCCGTCCAAGCCGCCATGGTTGGTGACGACTCGTTACTAGCGCCCGAGTCTGGGAAATGGTGTTCGGCACTCGTCTGAACACTCATCCGGACTCATCCGCACTTGGCGGTGGAGGTGGATTGGCCTGTCCATGGAACAATTCATGGAACATTCCCACGGCAGACGTTGTGCTCCGGAAATCATCATGACTGCCATGGCAGACCGAGGCATCCGCGGCACGTGTCCTGTACATTGTAGCAGACGTGCGCAGCACCGCCGCGGCTTCCGTTGTGCATGTACACAAGTACCCGCCGGTGGATTACCTTAGTTAAGTAAGTAGGTACCTAAGGTAGGTAAGTAGGTACCTACCTAGGTAGGTACTTAAAGGGAAGTAGGTGCTTCACCTACCTACCTCCCGAGGTATAGGTACTTGGTAAGTAGGCGTGTAGATGAAGTCCAGGCTGCAACACAAGTCGAGTTTCTACATGACCGTCCGACTTGAACCCAAACTCCCGTCTCGTCCGCCGCGCATCCCCTACGCCCGCAGACCACACCCACGTCACTCCAACCAAACTCCAATTCCCGATCCCACCAATCCCCAGCGCGCCGCAAAGAACCCCCCCTTTCACTGTCCTCCCTTCTCCCCTCAAGTATCCCCCTTCTCCCCATCCCCTTTACCAGCCAACCGCCTCAAAACCGACGTCATCGCCTCAAACCAGGCTGATGTTTCAGGATACCATCCCGGCAACGCAGATTCATGGCATAAGGACAAGGGATTTCGTGCTCGGCCAAGGCGCATTCCCGCCGGGATGACGTGGCGAGAACCACACGGCAGGACCGCCGTCCGCTCTGTGCGAGCAATCCCATGTGCTGGGTCTTTTTTTTTTTTTTTTCCAGACCCCCGCTGACGCGTGGGCGTTGGTTTTATGCGCGGGGGCGCCGGAGGGGGGCTTGGCTTGGGATGTATTTTGTTTGGCTGTCATGGTGCTTTTTGTTGACTTTACTTTTCGAAAAAAAGAAGAGAAATAATGTAAAGCAGAAAATAAATAAATATATATATCCCGAAAAAAAAAGAAAAAAAAAAGCAATAAGAGAATAATTACAGAGCATAAATGAATAAAGAAAATCTATAATAATAAATATCCATAATACGAAAAAAAAAATAAATACAAAGATATGGAAAACCCTTATATTTCATCCCGCGCAGTCACGATCAAGTGCCCATCCGCAAGCCCATCAGGTACCCAACCCACAACACCTCCCACAACAAGACCGTTGTCTACTCGCCTCCCCTGCACCAATTTTTTATAAAAAAAAGAAAAACAATCATACTCCCTTTTTTTTTAAAAAAAAGAAAAATACCATGCAGATCCGCATCCGCTGCACCTCAAACATACCGCACAGCACTTCCAACCAAAACGCCAACCATCACGCTCCTTTCGCGTTTAATCAACGCGGCTGCATCCGCCATGCTGCGCAAAACGCCGACACTATTCGGGAGTTATTGCCGTGCGCATGACGCCCAGTAGCCGTATGCCGGCTTTGTGCGTCCAAGTCACCGAGGTTTTGGGAATCGCGCCTTCTTTACTCCATTCCAGATTCTGGCCAGTTGGATTTGGCGTCGTGGCATTGCGGTTTCCGCCTCGACTGTCGGGCGACACGGGCGTAATCGACAGGAAAATGAAAACGCCGCCTCGTTTTTATTTCATCCAAGGAAACAAAGACACTACGTGATATATTCGACGGTTGTCAAGAGGAATCAACCCAGGTAAAAAAAGACCAAGCAGTCGTGTCGTCAAATTGGGTCCAAAACATGTACCCCATGGATCCATCAACATCATTCTCATCATCATCATCATCATCATTTTAACGACATCGTACATGAGACTCCAGAGTCCACCAGGGGCTAAAGGGGCCTCCCGAAGCACGGCGCGCCCGCTACAATGCGCCGCAGCCTGCAAGATTGCCCGTCCGGCAAGATGAAATCTTCCCATTAAGCGCTCACTTGAACTTCTTGTCCCGCATGGTGCTTCCCCTCTTCTTGCTCCCCATGACTGCCGATTGGCTCCCCCATCAAGGGATGACCGGGGTCGTATCCGACAGCTTTGACGATGCCGAGGCCCTTGGTGCGGCCTTCTCGGAAGAGCAGTCGATCTCCTGGTGCCAAGTACTCGGGCCGCTGTACAAATTGAAAGGCCACCGTGGCCCGGTCCCCTGTTCTGATCAACTCGCGATCAATGTCGATGATGGCACAGGTTTGGGACACAGGGCCGACGTGCAGCATCGCCTGGTACTTCTTCTTGATAGTCGTGGCGTGCGACAGAATCAAGACTGATTTCTTCATGTCAGCACAAGATTCACACCAAAACGTACGGGCATAAATAAGAGAAAAAAACTAGGCATCTTCGATCCATACCTTCTGCGACAAACTCTCTGTGCACCTTGGGGTTGGGTTGGCCCTCTAGTTTGGGAAGCACAACCATGCCCTTTCGCACATCTCTGCGCTTCACCTTCTTCAGAGCAAACGAAGCCGACTGGCCGGCGATGGCCGCCGGCACACGTATCCTCTTGCGTTCAATAGATCTTATGGCAGTCGTCGCAAACTGTCCCAACGAGTCCGGTCCAATGAGGACACTGTCCCCTTCGTGGATGACTCCAGATTTGACAATGCCCGACACCACGGTGCCAGTGAATGGCACCGAGAATGTGTCGTTAACATGAAACTCAAATGGTGCATCCGTGTTGTATCGTCCGTGGTGAGGCAGAATATTCAGAAACGTCCTGACCAAGTCGAGGTTTTCCCCCGTCACATTCGAAACCTGGAACACGGGACATATCCTGTGACTGATGAATTGCGTGGCAGTATTGATGCATTCCTCACGGTTTTTAATAAAGGTGGGTACTTTTCGTGCGCCCGGACTTCTCATGATTTTGGTAATTTGAGTAATGGTTTCCTCCAGGATGTTGGGAGGGCAAATGTCAATCTTGGTTACAACAACCATGACGGGAACATTCAGAGCCAGAGCAATTCCCAGGTGCTCCTTGCTCATGCCCACCAGTCCATTGTTTGCCGCCACCATGAGCAGACAGTAGTTTGGACTGCTCGACAACAAACCAAACACGGTCGTTCTGAGGTACTTTTCATGCCCCGCCAAGTCACTGAACGTGATAACTTTGGCGCTTTGCTTGCCAATGTCCTCCCAGGATAATTTACCTGTGATGAGGTGTCAGATGACAAAGACACTTTCGACAGTGCTTAGGGAAGAGTTGGGGAGAAAGGAGAAGGAAGAACGGGATAAATGGATAGCCTCAGGTTCCTGGATTTGCTTCTCAGACAACTTACGCCCGGGGGTGTCAGAAGTTATGACCTGTCCTACGCTGTCAAACCCCATAATCTCCATGCCTACGGAGCTGGTCCGGCCAGTCTCAATTTCATGCTTGTGGCGGAAGAGATTTACTCGCGCCTTTCCTCTGCCATCGTCCAGGTCGCCTTTGACAAGAACCCCGAGCATAGAACTCTTCCCAGCATCCACTGGTGTACGAGGAAAAAAAAAGGGAAAAAAAAAGAGGAAGAAGAAGAAGAAGTCAGCATGGAGATTCGAGAGACATGTGCGGAGACGAAACAAAACATACCGTTGCCAACAACGGCAATCCTCGTCTCAATCACATCTTCGACATTGGTAGGCACCCTCCGAATGAGGATTTTCCCACTACATCCACCCTTTTCATTCTTAGGCATGCTTGTTGTGCTTTCGGCCTCGACCTGACCACCGACGTTTTTGGTCAGAAGAAGCTCGCAATCGGCGCCAGCAGCCTTGGCTGCCTCGACGAGTCGCTTGTAGGCCGAATTCCAATCTTTCAATCCAAGAGCCATTGACTCTCCGTTATTCTCGTAGCCCAGCTCAAAGACAGTCTCGCCCATGCCCTCCTCTATCCGGTCGGCTATTACATCGCGCAATCTCTTCAGGTTGTCTTGGCCGTCCCCAAGGACGAGGTCCTTCAGAGATATCCTTGGCGCGGTGTCCGCCAGGTCTAAATTGTCAAAGAGCTCGTCCAGTTCTTCATGGTGATCCGTGTGACCGGTTTTGGAGGTAGCAGCGTCGGAAGCTGCTGCAGCACTCGCGCCATGTATTGACACGGGAAATCGGAGATTCTGTTGTTGCTCTACATATTCGGCAAAGTCGCTCAAAGCCTACCGGTCATCAGAAGAGACGTCATTGCTTTGTTCAAGCAGACCATTACATGAGGGAGGAGGGGAGGGGGAGAAGGAAGGAAGGAGGGAAGCAAAGAAGGAAAAGGATGTAAGAGATGACGTACCGATTCGCCTTTCCGCTTCTCGTGGGCTGAAGCCTTTATATTCTTGGCCGACATGACTACTCGGTGGGCAAGGCCAAATATACAGTAAGTTGTCTGGCTATCCTTGATGTCATTTAGAGCGTCTGTCTTTCTTGTCTCGAGCTGACAGCAGAATGGGGGTGGAAAAGGTGTCAATGAACCGCTTGCGCAGGTATATAATGGATGATTGGTATGGCCGTGACTCAAGCGCCGTGACTCAAGCGCCGCGACCTCACTCAGTTTGCTTGTTGAAAGAACGAGGAGTCATCGATGAGGTCCCGTCCTGGTCCGGGCCAATGAATCGCGGACCGGGGCGGACGCGTCGAGTGACACTGAACCACATGCAGTCCAGATCAGCCAGGACTGAGAGTCCAGAGTCCAAGCCAGCGCTGTTGCCACCGTGCTTGCCGGGGCCCTTGATAGACGCCAGGCGCTAGACCGGGCGCCGGACCACCAATGATGACGCGCTGTCACCGTCCGGGTCCACTAATATAGAGGGCCATGCTCAGATCGGGTAACTGCATACATAGCTGCATGTGTACTACCTCCTAGGGCCCCGCTGTACATACGAGGTAAATTGCATGAGTGGGACACCTTGCTAGGCGCCGACTATTCTCATGAAGCAAGGAAAAGGCGTGCCTCGACGGCGGTGCAGTTTCTGCTTTGTTATTTCTTCTTCTCGTGCTTCTCTTATTTTATTTTTATTTTTGTTTCTATTTATTTTGTTCTGTTCTGTTCTGTTTTGTTCTATTTGATTAATTTTTTTTTCCAATTACATTTGCTCTTTTTTTCCTTTTGTTCCCATGTCGAGTTGACGTACTACTTGTCCCTGGTTGTATTTTCTCATATTGACAGCATTGTGCCTTTGACAACTATCTCACTGTCCATCGCTTACTTGCCCGCACGAATTCGAGTCCACAGCACCACCTTGCACATATACCTCGTCAACTTGACCGGATTATTCCACACTCCTCGACTTCCTCCTGTCTACAGAGCCTCTAAAAGGCCACCTGCGGGGAGATCAACACGACGCTATCGCCTATCACAACGGGTCAGAACGGGTCACCACAAATCGCTCTCAGGGGCCCCGTTGGATCCAGAATCCGGAAATCCGCTCTCACCTCGGACAAACAGCATCTCCGACTTGCGACTGACCGTCTCCTCGTCGTCATCTACCGCAAAGATGGTCTCTTCCACCTCCCCGAGGACGAGGTTGCAGTGGCTGTCGTAGGCCTGCCAAGGCGTCAGTAATCCCGGGCTCATACCCTACTTCCCCCCTCGCATGAGGCCCAACGTACGTGGAGCTTGCCCTTGAGCTCTCGATCACCCCTCAGCTTGACAAAGACAACTTCGTTCAGCAGAAGCCGGACGAGGTCGAGCGGCTCGGAGACGTGACTGATGTCATCGCCGGTGTCGGCCATGTCTGCAGGTCCCGACGAGGGTCGGAAGGCGAAGCACGGGGTGAGAATGCAGAAGATGGTGCTGCTGATGAGGCTCTTTGCGCTTTGCTAAATGCTCAATGCTCCTTCAGTCGCTCGCTCGCTCGCTCTTCAACTGCATGCGCATCGAGCGTGATTTCTGCGCTTGGTGGAGTCCATGGAAAATCCTCGGGAGGCTACATATATGCACCTGCCGGGGCGGACGTCAAATGGTATGCAAATAGGCGACACTGTCCGGTAACGGAGTCCCCAGCTCTCTCACCAATATCCACGCCCCCCCCCCACAGCGCCCACCCCTCAACAATCCACCGCCCCGTAATTCATCGTCGTCAGCCTCTTCTCCATCTTTCGGGCACATGGGGCATTTGGGACCAATGTGGATCTAAACATCGGGAGACTGGAGTCAAGCGTCAATCCCTCCCCTCGCTCCCTGTCGCACTGTCAGATACCCGTCGCTAGCCCCGCCCGAGAAGCCGTGCGTCTTTTGAAAGAAGCCGATTGCCAATGGTGTCACGCCGAGCACATGGCTTGTTGAGGCGGTCCTTTCCTCCTCCCAAGTCGACCTTTCAGTGGCGCCCGGAAGGCGAAGGCGTGCTTTCGCGCCGTGAACCTCGGACGCCATGTGCTTGGAAGCCCAAGGGACAATCGCGACAATCGCGACAACCGCGACAACCGCGACAACCACCACGACGTGGGAAACCGCTTGCTGCGGCAGAGGGAAACGCCTCTCGCCAGCGTCATGCGTCCCACCTTCACCCACGGGCCCGCACAGAACTCGATGACGTGCTTGTTGCCGTGCAGGGCCAACAGCCCGATCAAGTATACGAGGCATTCCGCGTATGGACGAGGATGCTGGACGACGGAAACGAAGCTGCTGTCCGGCGCGCTCAGGAGCTGCCGGCCCCCTATCTGTCCGAAATCCTGCGCAGTCTCGATCCTCTGCTGGGCGGACAGGGACAAGAAAGACACGACATGGCCCATGGGCTCAACTTGACGCAGGGGCTGGCCCAGTTCACAGACATCAGCCAATGGGTGACCAGGTTTGGTGTGCGCTATCGTCACCGACGAGTCCTGCGAGGAATGAAGACACTGCTGGCGGTGCGCAGTCGCTCGCCGCTCGGACTCACCACTGCGGATCATGAGGTCATGTTGCGATGTGCGGGCGCGGCCGCCGACTACCAGGCATCCAAGACCATGTGGTCCAAAATGGCTGCGAGCGGGCTCCAGGACTCCCGCACAGCCAAGACATGGACCGAGTTCGTCAAGGCCCGCTTCATGACGGAGCCCGCCTACTACCAGTTCGACCGATCCCGCGTCGCCGTCATGGCGCGCGACCTCTACAGCATCCGAGAACCGCTGTCCATGGCGACGCTCAAGCGCCTCGACAGCATTCGCATGAACATGAATGTCATGAAGAGGGAGCCCTGGAACCGACGGACCGACGAGGTCGATGAGGACGTGCGACGATTGCTTCGACGCAGAGCCGACTTCCGAGGCTACAAGGGCCACTGGATCCGCGCCCTCTACTTTGGACACGAGGTCGACGAAGAGCTCATATGTGTCTCTCTCGTCGCCTTTGCCCGGTCCAGCTCGCTGCACGCCATCAAGACACTGATATTCCAAAACTTCTACGGCATCCACATCGATCCAGAGTCGGACCCGGGAAACCCACATGTCTCGGGCGGCGACGAGCTGCCGCCGACGTCTCCCCTGCGTCCAACACCACGCCTGCTCAATGCCATTGTGGAAGCATTCGGGCCCATGTCCCACATACCGCTGGGCATGAAGCTTGTCGACTTCGTCTCCCGGCGGTACGGCGTCGCCATCCCCCCCGAGACATGGTCCAACCTCCTCAACTGGACCTATGTCTGCGCATCCAAGCCCTTCCGGTCCATGCGCCGCCTCCACGAACGAGACTTTGCGCCCACCAGCACCAGCACCGGCGCCAGCACCAGCACCACCCCGGCCGACGTCCGCGCCGTCTGGAACGCCATGACCTCGGACCCCTACAACGTCACGCCCACGTTCCAGGACCACAACGTCCTCATCAAGACCCTGCTCATCCAGCGGTCCCTCTTCTCCGCGCTCGCCGTCATCCGCAACGACATCATCCCGCTGCACCGGCGCGCCCAGTCGGAGCACGAACTCGCCATCCACGACGAGATTCTCCAAAGCGACCTCGGCCCGCCGTCCCCGCAGGCCGTCCGCCGCCGCACCCGGGCCGCGCTCCACAAAGACTACATCCGCCACCACATCACCAGCTGGCTCGACAAGCTCCTGAAAGTCGCCTCCGCGAACAGCGGCTTCCGCAACCGCGCCTTCACCAAGACCACCATCCCCGACCTCCTCCTCGAGTTCGCCGACTTTCTCCCCCGGCAGATCCGCTACCGAACGGCCCAGGGCATCGTGCGCCTCCGACGGGCCGAGACCGAGACCAGATTCACATGGAACAAAACGCTGCGCCAGACGCTGCCCCAGAAAAACGCCGGCATCTACGCTCGCAACGCCCCCGACGCGCATCTCCCCGACTTTGCCTACCCCGTCGTGCCGATCATGAACCTGCTCGAGTGGCAGCGCGTGCCGCACCGTCGCATCAAGGCCCTGGGACGCGCCCCCAAAGCCCCCCTCAAGACGAGAGGGGAACCGAGACCGAGACCGAGACCCCGCAGCCTGAAATCCTCGTCCACGCCCGGAGTCGCCTCGCGGAAGTGGTGGGCCAAGCTGGCGGGCGAGATGATGCTATAGCGACGGGGCCCAATGGTACCAACAGTCGCCAGCGGGAACGAAGCCACTTGATGCTTCCACCAGCCCTTGGGCTGTTTCCGCGCAAACGTGAAATGATTTGTTGCCTGAGCTGTCCAAAACCGTCGTCCGTGCTCCGTTTTGTATCTCCGGGGCGTGGGTCATGTAGTTTAGACACTTCTTTCTACTCGGTTGGATGGAAGACTGGCTGTTGTGTGTGGACTCCCTGGGGCGGATTTTCAGAGCATATGCGTTGTGCATGGGTTATATCTCATTTAGGCAGTGCGTGCATACAGCCAATGACTAACTTGTAAACACAAAAGGAGAAGGAGAAAGAAGAGGAGAAAGAAAAACAAAAGGCCATTCGTTACTCATGCGTCCTGCAATGGAGTGCGATAAATTCAGGCACATGAAAAAAAAAAAATGAGAAAAGACAAGACCACTACAAGACAAGGTAGTTATTGAAAAAAAAAAGAAAAAAAAAAAAGGCCATGATAGACAAAAACACATCTCCACGACATACCCGTTGCGAAACACTACATTCCAGCCGCTGCTTCGGCCAAGACCCCCAGCAAGCTGGCAGCGGCACCGCCAATGCCGACAGCCCCTATCGTCTGTCCCCACGACTTTCTTCTCCCACGTCGTTCCTCCCGGCCGTCTCTGTCTCTGCGTCGTTCCCGCTCGCCACGTTCTGCATGTCTGGTCGACCGGTGGTCATGCAAGCGACCTCGATCGTCTCGTCTGCCACTAACCCGGGACTCGCGGGGGCGGCGGGATATGTCTTCTCGTCGTCGATCACGGCCATGGGTATTCTTATCATAATCGTCATCATCGTTGTCGTCGTCATCATCGTCATCGACATTATAAGACCGCGGACTCCTGAAGCTTTCCATTTCTTGAGGCTCCGGATCGAATCGTACATGATTTTCATTCTTGTTCTTCAAAATGGGCTTTGGCCTGACCGCTGCAGAAGGAGAGGACTTGCTTCCTCTTGGCGGGCTGACAATGAACGGATAGGAATGGCTTTTGGTTCGCCTCGTCGAGGATTTCTCGTCATCGTTGTCTGTTGCGTCGCTCTCGTCCCCCAAACCTCTCTCATCATCCCTGTCTTCGCGACGACTCTTCGAGTGGTCGCGACCGCGGCGCGGGTATCTTGGGACATGTGGACGTGGAGGGGGTTTTTCAGGAAATGAATAACGGGCAGCACGACAAATGGCACTCTGCCTAGCATAGTCGGCAACTTGCTCCCGAGACAGGCGCCCCAAAATTGCGACATAGTCGGGACGTGCCTCGTAACGCACACCAGCCCGTTCCAGTATTTCGGGGCTAACCAGTGACCTTTTCACCTTTGTCCACGGCGCATCCATAGGAATCGGATGGCCATATCTGTCAGGGGCCAGGCGTGCTGCCGTCCTTGGGCTGGATGAGCTGGCTGCAGTATAATAGGCTGATTGCTGGTGGTCTAATGCTACTGCAGGGGGTGGACTACTCAGCGAGTATGTCGTGCGAGGCTGAGCCGCAGGCCAAGGCGATGGTGGTTGCCAGCTCTCAGCCATGCTTGAAGGGACCAGGTTTGAACCGCTTCCGATCTGCTGTGCAGCACTGGGGTGCAAGGCAGCTGGATGTAAATGCATGCTTGCCATAAGAGGGCTCACATCGTCCATGGCCACCAGATCTTTGGTGGAAATCAGGGCAAGGGAGTCAAGGGAGTCAAGGGCGTGACTTGACGCGCTTCCTTGCTCTCCTCCGCCTCCAGAAGGAAAGGAAGAAGACTTTTCTTCGTCAGGTGACGAAAGCAGGGGTGATGCGTCGGCTGGCGTACGACCATCTCTCTTTATGCTGCAGCCATGTTTGTCGTCATCTCCACTTGGGTCACATTGCTTTGAATATTTCGAACGCACGGGAGACGTGGCCTCCTCGCAAGGCACAGGTGAAGTAGACGGATGCATCGTGGCCTCGTGCTCCAGCAAACCCCTCACTGTCGGTGGTGCCCCGCCGTTGGAAGCTGACGCGGATTGAAGCTCACGGATATAGGCTCGTAGTACGTCCTGTATTGCGCCGACATGATCAGAATTGATGCCTCGCAACGGTCAACCGCTGGCTAGCGTTTTGGTAGGAAGGAGTTCAGCTCGTACCTTGTGCTGACGCAGCACGTGGGGAGAAAAGCCGTCCATTTCCAGCATGGACTGAAACTCTTGCCACATCTGATGCTCGTCTGCAACGATGCCGGCACTGGTGTGGCGCCGCAGGAATAAGCCCTTGGCGATATTGTCAACTTTGTCTTTGATGTGGTCCAGGCTTGTATCTTGCGGGTCAACGAGGACCTCTGGAGCATTATTCGCCGGATTGTGTAGCTGGATGGTATCGAGGAAGGTGTCTACGGCCATGGTCTCATCGGCAAGCCGGGAGCGCACCGCCGTGACCGCGGCTACTCGATCCGCCGAAGCCTCTGCATCTGTAGCACCGGTAGCACTCCATGTCTCCAAAACTGTCTCGAGTTGTTTGAGGGCATGTTCGCAGCCTTGCACAATGCAAGGAAGCTGGCGCGTATAGACGGCAGCCTCGGAGCTCCGCAGCAGCGAATCTGGGTCAGCGGCTTCTACGCGCAAGTGCCGCAGCGCGATGTGAAGCCGGCGAACGGCGGTGGCAACCCCGGCAAACAGTGGTTCCGAAGAGGCTGTGACGCGGACGAAAAGAGTTCTTGCGAAAGCATCGACGGCGTCGATGTGCTCCAGTGGCGCAGCTTGGCTCATGACTTGCTCAGAGCCTCGGAGCCAGCGGCCTGCTGCTGTCTTTTAGGGGACTTGGTTCGGTGGGAAACGGTACGCGGGCGCTGTGCGTGTCATGCGAGACGTCCTTTCCTCGATGCCGCGATCCCTCGTCCCCCCCGTGATGATGTGCCTAATCAGCCTCGGGGGGAGCGAGAAGTGGCGATGTCTGGACTCTGATGTCGTCGGGCCTTTGTTTTCGTTTCGCTTGCACCTCATTTACCTGAGCTGTCGGACTGAGAAAGAAGGAATAGACTTGGCGCGTGGCAGAGGGCAGAGGGCAGAGGGCAGAGGGCAGAGGGCAGAAGTGAGAAGGGAAATGGCCTGGGCGAAGAACTTGGCGACGGCGCATGTAAGTGGTATGAGCGGGGCGAGTGTGGTGACCCTGGTGGGTGATGTATCGGAAACGTCCGACGGGAAGCTGCGGACGAGGAGACTGGATTGGAAGCACTTGCCTGCTTCCTCATCCTCACCCCATTGACAGCACAGACGCCACCGCCCTATCCAATCCAATGAGTCACGCGCAGAGCCGCCCCTTCTCACCCATCCACCCATCCTCCCATCCTCCCATCCTCCCATCCTCCCATCCACCCGATTCCATTCAACATCTGGTAGGTCATCAACTGCTCAGCTGCCCACACAGACAGTCTGGTCCGCTTCTCCAAATAAGCCATGGACGGAAAGAAGAAGAAGAACCATGACGCTAGCACGTCGGACCTGGCACCTCGAATCCACGCCCCTGATTGCAGAGACCCGTCTCGTCCACGGTCCATTGGGCTGGCCGGGAAGGCATTGAATCGTCACGGCCCAGAGAGAAAAACATCACGACGCGGATCCTGGAATCTACTCAGTTGTGCTTCCAAACACAATGCTGGCATTGTCCCCAGCACAACCCCATACGCGTCCGCCCCCTCGACGTGGGCGGCTACATGCTCGTGGTGGACCTGAATTTGTCTTGAACTTGCAAACCCCATGTGGAGTCAAGGTGTCATCAGGGTCAAGTAAAACACAGTATTTTGTATAGATTCCATGGGCGAAATGCCCATCGTACCGAAAAACGCCATGCGTGGGCCGCTTGCCCCCCCCCCCTCCTTCCCATGCTATCTACCACGCAAACAGACAGATTTGATGGACTGCGCAGTTCCCAATTCCCGGCCTTTCCATTCACTGTCCATGAACCCTCGGGCAAACCAGTCCATTCCTAGTCCAAGACTCATCTCATCTTTAACATGCATACCTTTTTCTTCTTCATCTTCTTTTTGTTGTTTCTGTTTTCACAAGCATTATCCGACCGCGTGAACGACCATGAACCGAGGACTTGGATGCAATTTCAAATGGACACCCTCTCGAGCGAGTAGGGTTCCACCTTTTGGCTGACCAAGTAGCCAGTCTCCCGTGAGCTGCGTCGGACGATTTCGCCGCCCGCCACCACCTTCTCCCATGTTGGCATCAGCTTCATCTTCAGACCGAGAGGCAGCAGCCGGGATTCCTTGGTTTCCACCTGCAGCGTGCTCGGTTTGTTGTTGTTGTTGTTGTTGTTGTTCGAATTCCACTGTTGGCGTGCCGCCCGGCTTTTTTCAGCCAAAAGTCCGAACCGGACGGCCTCACCCACGATACCATTCAAAAAGACGGCTTCCTCGATCCCTTCCAAGGCGGCCGTGACCTCGAGTTTGAGGCCTGTCAAGAAGTCGCCCGCCTCGGCCTTGTCGGCCCACGACATGGCGTCGTTGAACAGCCAGCCACCGGCACCGACTGCGTCCAGACATCGTCCGAGCAGGTCCGCGATGAGTGTGATGACCCCATCGGGGGGAGGGTCGTTACCCTCGGACTCGAAGCTGGTGGGATCGATGTACAGAGATGTCCACGCACCACGGACGAGTTCCACCCTGAGCAGGTAGATGAATGATAAAAGCTCCTCAGTTCGAATAGTTGTCCGCAACGCTTTCACCGTGGTAAGCGCAGGAATGCGCCATAGCTTCGTGAACGCGAGTGTTAGTCCTCGAGATCGGCTGCTTGACCCGTCACCCAAGTAGTGCTCAGTCACTGCAATGTCTCTCTCAAGATCGTCCAGATCCATCTCTGGGCCTTCATTTTCGCCTTCCTTGTGAGCTTCGTTGGTCAGCAGCTTCATCGTCTTCAGCTTCTTCGCATCTGGCAGTAAGTCCATGCTCAGCATGATGCTTCTTATGGCAAGAAGAAGCTCCACTTCTCCAAGCTTGGTAGCCTGAAGATAGTGAAGAAGGAGGGTCATGGAAGGGTCGGCATCTGTAAGGCTTTGGATCAACTGGCTGGCCAATATCCTTGGTTCCGAACCATTTGCTGAGAGCTCTTCGCGAAAAGCTGTCTCCAGGTTGGAAAGTGTCAAATGGCCTGCCACAGCAAGATATGTTGTGACATTGCTGTCTGGGAGTGCCAATCTTAACGTGGGCGTGGGGTCTTCGCCGGCCGGCAGTCTCACAGTAAACACTCTGCTCATCGCATAAATCACCCAGCGTCGATCCACCGCCGGGTAAGCCTGGACCTTGTTGAGCCAGTCCCATTCTGGTGACTCTTGTGCTTGATCATCTGCCGTGCTGGTATTTGATAAATCTCTCTCTTTCCGAAGGCGCATGGCGAATTTTCCTCGAAGAAGGTCCTCCCACTTATCCAGTTCGTCGTTGGAAAGCATCTCGTCGGCCGCTTTGCTTTCTGATTGATACCTGGCCAGATACGCATGCGTCAAAGTCCCAGGCAGAAGTCGGGAGAAGTCGGCCGACGACTTGCCGCCCTTGAGTTTTTTCCTCTGAATCTCGTATGACGAGGTACCTCTGCCAATGGAATCGATCAAAAGACCCTCTTTGCGTCTCTTGCCGAGGTGGTAGGGCGGCTCCACCTGCACAGAGACTAAAACATTATCGATCAAGGCGACGACGAGATCTTGGCTGCGCAGATGGGTAATCAACTGGCAGTGTCGAGTTTGTTGGCCATCGGCGGGCAGTTCAGAGAGATCCAGCTCGGCCTTTGCGTGAATAGAACGGTAGTGGTGGTTGTACAAGACCAAGGAGTCAGAGGACGCCGAGAGAAGAAATGGTTTTGATAAACGCGCAAAAGACTGAGCTCCGTCCATATAGACGACGGACTTCTTTTGGGGAACAGCGGCAGTCAAGTCGAAGATGGTGAGACGTCCATCGGCTAATCCCATCAGGAGCCCCGACTGAATGTCCACCTGATACACCGTCGTTTCGGCATTTGAGCCAGGATCCATGGCAAATGGGCTAATCTCTAGGAATATCAACTTTTGCAAGTCGGATGCAGCAGCCGCACCGCCTGGCATGGCAGCCAAGATGACGACATGGCGGGCAACTTGACCATCTTGACCAACGCTCTTGACAATGAGAAAAATCAGAGACGGATCTGGGTTGAGAAGCATGGGCAAAGCAGTGATGACTTCTCGTCTGCTTTTGAATATGCCTTCTCTGAAGTCGCTCACACTGCCTGACGAAACATACTCCACCTCGAACTTGTCCATCAATCCAGAGATGGCTTCTTGTACAGCGGATTTGGAGGCGGCCGACCACTGTACCGCCAAGTCTTCGGCCGACAGATACACGATCTGGCCGTCTTCGCAAATGGCCACTATATCGTCGAGACGCGTCGTTGCCTTGGTCGAGGATGAGCTGGTAATGCATCGAACTGGAGATGTCTGCACCGTCCGGCTAGTGCTAGTTGACGTGGTTTTGCCGTCCGGATGAACCACGTCTTTGAACAAGGTGATTTTGTACGACTTGGCATCTTTCGTGGCAATATATGTGTACCTGTACACGTCTTGGCTATCCGCAAGCCGGATTCTGATCGAATAGGGAGGGCAAGTGAAAGACTCTTGGGGCGGTATGGGATATGATGTGATGAGGCGAGACGCCGGAATCTATTCCAGCCATTAGCTCGCGGTTTCAAAGGGAAAACAAAATCCCCTCATGGCTTCCGGAGGATAAATCTTACATCGTAGATGCTTGCTGTTTCTCCATCAACACCAACCACAAGTTCCATGCGCTTCCTCTTCTTGTCTCCATTCCGCTGCCCATAAACTTCGCGAGCTACGATACGGCCATCAGTGTGATCAAGCGGGCGAGGCAACGCAGCCAGCACATACGGCCGATGAATCTTGTAGTCTGAGGCCATTGGGTTAGGCGAGAAGGCTGCTGCTTCGCAGAAAGCGTCTCACTTGTCAACGGGAGGAAATACCGATGCTGACAACGGAAGCAGCATGGGAGAGACGGGCGACGGCTCTATTTCCGATTATCACGGTGGTCGCAAGATCGTCTTGAGGAAACAAACAAAAAAAAAAAAAAAAAAAAAAAAAAAAAAAAAA